>CAUYRH010051663.1:0-15924 GCA_963574655.1 Perodicticus potto
AGTTTTAATCCTCTGCTGAGCCGGCTCTGTCTTTATTCTGACGGATGGGCTATGCTATTTTGAGAATGTGATCTGTATCAAAGTGAGCTGTGAAGCTCCTGGACCTTCTGGGAGGATAAATACATAAAGTCCAGTTAATAAATAAACACACAGACATCAAGGCTACCAGCTGTCGTAGTAACAAGACTTTATGCTTTCCTGGCTCCTGTCATCTTCGGGACTGAAAGCACTTAATGAATTAGTCTCGCTTGCAGTCCTCTTGGAGAAAAATACGGCTGCGTCTACAATGTGCAGCCACAGTAACCAGCTAGAGGCTGATTGCTCCTGTGAACACTGGCCAAACAGATCCCTAGAGCAGCTTTGTTTGTTGTTTGCTTATCATAAAAGTAGTAATTGTGTTTTAGAAAATTTTTAAATTACATACGTCAAAGATAAAATTAAAATTCTCTAGAACTCTGTCCACTTGGAGATAAGCCTGGTTAACATTTTGTTGCACCCTTATTCATTCAACACACCCATCACTCACGAGGATCAGACTCTGTTCCTGCTGTTTTACAATGAACAATATTCATGACTACCTTTTCATGTAAAATGCTTCCACATCATTTTAAAGTTTCCATTGCTTTACTAGAAAAATAAGTATTTCAGTTGATATGAATTATGTTAATTGTAACAACAACCTTATGATTTCTTCTTTGGGGACTTAGGAACGGCATAAGCACTGGCAAGTGGCGTGGAAGGGAGTGGCGGGTGCATAAAAGCACAAATCCCTTGGCGTAGCAGGAATGGCGTGGGATGAGGGCACTCTGCAGCGAGGTCGTGGGGGGCTTGGTGGGACATACAGAAGAGAGGGACACGGAGAGGTCTTAGCAGTTGTAGACTTTAGAAAGTGCCCCTGGTAGGGAGAGGAGGGGTGTCGGAGGAGACTAGACGGAGCACTGGAGACCCCGCTCTCACCTGCTCCTGCTTCCACGACACTGTCAGCTGCTCCTTGAGACCTGAAGGTGGCACCTGCTCTCATGATCTGGCCCTGCCACCTCCCCCAGCCTTCTCTCTCACCAGTGCCCGCCCTGGGCTTAATGCTTCTGCCTGCCCTGCTGTTGGTGTCCTCTGGGTCTTTGCTGGGTTGTGCTAGACCTGCATTTCCTTTTGTCACCTCCTCCAGTTTTCTCTTTCTCTCTTCCCCCAGGCTGATTAAACTCCCTTCCCCAGACTTCAACACCTCTATAGTCTGTTATCATTTTGTGTCTGTCTTGCTTCTAGATTTTGAGCAGCTTTGGTCAGTGTCTCACTCATTGGACTCACAATGGGTATTCAATAAATGCTGCTGAATAAAGTAAGGCGGCCCCCGGATTAGTACTGCCAACCCTTGAGTATGTCAGAAATATGTGAGGCAATAGGAGCAAGCAAGGTGAATCCCAAATCCTTGGCATCTGTCCATCGTGACCTCCATGCTCCAGGCTACCTTCAGTCTCTTGCCTGGACCACCATAATCATTTCTAAATTCACTGCTACTCGACAGATGATTTTCTTAAAATGTTAATCCGTACCCATCCTTTTCCTACTTGAAACACTGCACACATTTAGATTACTCTTAGAGCACCATGGTTTACAAATAATTCAGCCCTTGCCTGCCTCCCAGTCTCATCTTTACCCCTTCTCCCTTTTGTCTTTATACACCAGCCAATGAACCCTGTTTCTATTCTTCAAACAACTGAAGCTCTTTCTTTTTCTTTTTTTTTTATATATATTTTTTTACTATATTTTTTTTGATCAACATAGTTTAAATGTGCCTCAAAAGTTTAATTGTAGGTTCAAGTGTGCTGTGAGATAAAAAAAAAAGGTTAAAAACTACTGGGCTAGAACTATGTTTTTACCTCAATGAACCATTTCGATCTATGGGGAGGAGAGAGTAGCTGTCCCCTCGTTGTTTCACCGGGTCCCTTTACATGCCTTTTACCACCCTGTAGTTATTAATTTACTGATATGGTCCCCACACCCACTTCTAGGAAAGTGTGGTCTTATTAAGAACTTGAATCTTGTTAGTTTTTGTGCCTTATCATCTATTGCTCAATAAATGTGGGGGAGGGAGAGAGAGGAAATTGGAGAACCCTGAAGGCCACACATGTTAGATTTGGAACTAAGGCATCCACAAGGGACATCTTGCTTCTTCCCATCCTCCTGACGTGCACACCAGGCACAGTCCCTCCCTGGACCCCTCCTGGACTCCGGCTTCTCCATTCTACACCCCCATCAGGGTAAGCCCTGCAGCTGCAGGTGCTCCAAGGTTCTCACCTTCCCCTCCATGGCCCAGCCCCGTATGTGCCACTTCTCCTTTCCCCAGTCTTGTGCCCTTCTCTTCCCTGGGCAGCCCGTAGAACATCTGGGAATATCTCAAGAAGTGTCCACATGCTCCTCCCAACTTGTGACCTGACAGGCAGGTAAGGACCACTGTGTTCTATTGCCACGTCTCCCACGGCAACAGCCTTCTCCTCCGTCGGCTCTCAGGTTATCCATCGTGAAGCTCTTTCTTACGCTGGGATCTTCTCTTGCCAGGAATGTTCAGTCCCTCATTCTTCGTGTGACTGGCTCCTTCTCACCTCTTAGTCCAGCAGTTCTCAACCTGTGGGTCGCAACCCCTTTGGGGGTTGAACGACCCTTTCGCAGGGGTTGCCTAAGACCATCCTGCATATCAGATATTTACATTATGATTCATAACAGTAGCAAAATTATAGTTATGAAGCAGCAACGAAAATAATTTTATGGTTGGGGGGGGTCACCACAACATGAGGAACGGTATTAAAGGGTCGAGGCTTTAGGAAGGTTGAGAACCACTGCCTTAGTCCCTCCACTTCATCCATGAGGCCTTGCTTCATAATTGGACCTAAAGTCAGTCTCCTTTCATTCTCTAGCATAGTAACCTGCTTGCTGTCTCCAGAGCATCTTTATACTATGTAATTATATTTTTATTTTGTGACCATTTATTTGATGAAACTTCTATCCTCTTAATGGGGAGGGGGTTGTAAAATACACCCAAGGGCAAAATTGGCAACATCTGAACACAATTTTGGCTGTCCCAATAGGAGTGTGCGGGTGGCCTGGAGGGAAAGAGGTAAGTGAGGCTGTTGGAGATCCTACAATGCCCACGACAAAGAGTCATTGACCCATAATGTCAATAGTGGTAAGATTGAGAAACTCTGCTCTCGACTGTAAGCTCCACAAAGGCAGGGACTTTGCTGCCTTGTTCACCAGTGTCATGCTAGAGATATGTCAGTCCTTGATATGTTGCTGAATGGAAAAATAGAGAGATGGCTGGCTGCAGTGGTGTTATTAAGAGTTTTTTACCACTAGTAGGGCATGTCAAGGTCAGTCAGAAAGGCCAACTGTGGCACTGGCGCTGGGAAAAAGAAGGTGTCCTAAGGGAGGGGCCCCAGGGGAGGAGGATTCCAGGGACCCCAGGATGTACCCTTCACCTTCTGGTAAGCCAGTATGTAAACATTTTAACAGCTGCATGGTCCGACCAGTGCACAGCTGCTAAAAGTTGGTCCTGCAAGGGCAGATGGATAAAGAAGGCCGGGAGCACCAGTGAAGCAGCTAGTGAGCTGAAGGAAGGAAAAGGACCAGAAGGGACCTGTTTCTAGTGGATGTGTGAACAGAGAAGCTCTGAGCCCTTCACATCTACTCAAACTTACCTGCTAAGAGAATGTATGGAGTATGCTAGAAGCATTAGCGGACATAAAAATGAGGCAGACAGAAAGCATTATGGGGTTGGGGGAACATTAATTTTCTTCTTTCTGTTGCTTTTCTCCTAAACCAGACGTGGGGAACTTGCAGCCTCAAGGGCATGTGTGATCCCTCCAGATCCCCAAGTGTGGCCCCTCAACTGAATCCAAACTTCACAGAACACATACCTTTATTAAAAGGATTTGTTCTATAAAACTTAGATTCAGTTGGCTTGGCGCCTGTGGCTCAACAGGCTAAGGCGCCAGCCACGTACACCTGAGCTGGCGGGTTCGAATCCAGCTCGGGCCCGCCAAACAACAATGACGGCTGCAACTAAAAAATGGCTGGGCATTGTGGCGGGCGCCTGTGGTCCCAGCTACTTGGGAGGCGGAGGCAGGAGACTCGCTTGAGCCCAGGAGTTGGAGGTTGCTGTGAGCAGTGATGCCACAGCACTCTATCCAGGGTGACAGCTTGAGGCTCTGTCTCAAAAAAAAAAAAACAAAAAAAAAAAACTGAGGTTCAGTCAAAAGGCTGAACTCAAGGATCCAGAAGGTCACATGTGGCCCCAAGCCTGCAGGTTCCTAGACAAACCCCAGCATTTTCCTAAAATGTTTGTAGTTAAATATCTTAATTAAGATTCTAAAAGAAAATAACTTCATTTATATTCTACAAGATCCAGAATATAGAGTTATCATTTGTCTGACAGTAGGAAAATATCTGGGAAGATAGTCTGGATTGAGGAAAGCTCTGAAATCCAAATAAGCATTCTCTCCCCAGAGCAAATAGCGTGTCCTCTGAGCAAGGCTTTGCTAACACAGTCAAAAAGGGTTAAAAAAACAAAAAAAGTACAAGAAGAGTTTGTGTCCAGCCTACCTTTTCCTATATGACCTTTTCAACTAACAAGGCAAGAGGAATCCAATAACACCAACATCTGGGAAACCTATATGACTTTGTGCTTAAAGATTCTCTGATGGCATATTACTGAACATCTGTCTAAGGAAGTAACCAGGAGATTCTGTCCAGCAGCAGTGCTGACCAGCTTGGTTAGCAGAGTCTAGAAAAGATGCTGTCTTTTAGCAGCCACATACCCTCGAGATATTCTCAACACACTTGTTCACGTAAATTTCTTGCCATTCCCCTGACCTCAGCAGGCTCAAAAACATCCTTACCATGTCCGCCTAAACAACACCTGCCATTTCTGCCAACACCGTCATCACTGTTTAGCGGCCTAGGCTCAAAAACTTGAATCCCTTAGTCCATGATACTTCTGTTCCCCTTAGGGACTGTTTCTTCATGCCCCTGCCTGACCTTATCTTTTTTATTTTTAACAAAAAACTTTGTCTATATCATGGGGAGTATTGATGCCATCAGGGGTTATAACTTAAAAAACAAAACAAACAAAAAAAAAACAGTCTCACTCTGTCACCCTGAGCAGAATGCTGTGGTATTGCAGCTCACAGCAACCTCAAACTCTCAGGCTCAAGAGATCCTCCTGCCTCCGCTTCTGGAGTAGCTGGGACTACAGACTCCCACCACAATACCCAGCTAGTTTTTCTATTTTAGTAGAGTTGGGGTCTCACTCTTGCCCAAGCTGGTCTCAAACTCCTGAGGTCAAGCAATCCACCTGCCTCAGCCTCCACAGTGCTAAGATTGCAGGCGGGAGCCATGGTGCCTGGCCAGGGGTAAACTACTTAAACTCCCCCTCCCCCGCCATCGTTCCCTACCCTGACCTAAAATCTTATCCAGGATGACCCAACCTTCATTCTCTTCACTTTATGGTGAAAGGCTTGAGTGATTGAATGATTGAAAGGATTGAATGATTGGGTTCAAGCCTTTCAACATAAAGTTGAATGATTCCTCCTCCTTTTGGTCCACGCTCCTCTGCATACTTTCCCTTCTTCCCCTCTCTGGGCTCTATCCTCTCAGCCCATGGACATGGTCACGTTTCTTCCACTCTTAAAAAACAACTCATTGCTTCTCCTCACATTCCCCCATAGCTACTATTCCAATGTTCTCTCCTTTTCTTTTCAACAAACCTTCACAACAATGTTGCTGCATTTCCCTGCCCCACTCACAGCAAAGCTTCCCTAATGTTTGTGTGTATTTGCCGTCTCTACTTCCTCACAACGCATTTATTCTAAACTCAAGGAAATCCACCTTCCAACTCCTACATATTACCCTGAAACTGCTTCTGACAGAGACCTTCACTGATCCCCACACTGTGCCTCCCAAACACTACGCTGCTGATTAGATTCCTGTTGGAAACCTGTTATCTCATAACTTTTCTCCTCTTCAACCATGCACGGTACCACCTGTCCTGGTTCAATTTCAACCTATGCCTTACTGCCTGCTCCTTCCCTGACTGCCAACTCCACCATTCCTTTCACAAATAGCGTCTGTCCCAGGTTTCTGCCCTTGCCCTGCCTACTTTAGGCACTCACTTGGTTATAGTTGACACCCAAAGCTAAATCTCTGGGTTGAACCTTCCTTGAATTTTAGACTTGTACAGACAGGGGACTCCTAAGCAGTGACTTCTGGGAGTCTCCAATTCAAATGGTCTAAAATAGACCTTACTGTTCCACCTGCTCTTTCCCCTGTATTCCTCCTTTTTAATTACTGGCACAACCTTTCTCCCAGTCCCCATGCCCTGTAACTTGTGAGTCATCTTAGGCTCCTCCCTCCCTCTCCTCTCACATCTAATCAGTTACCAAGTCCCACCCATATTCTCTTAAGTGTTTCTAGAGTCTGTCCCTTCTCTATTCTTTATTACCATTGTCTTCATTTGGCTCATTAACTCTTGACTAGTTAGTTGCAATATATTTATCTCCTTCCCTGAACATCTGTACCCAACCGTAACCCAATGCCAACTATACAAGGCATTTGCTGCCTCTTACTGTTCCAGATGCACCAGTCTGTCTTTTCTAATGACACTGTGAGATCTTCGAGCACATGGAGCATGTCTAGTATTTTGCTGAATCCTCCAAGGGGCTCAGCACAGCCCTGAGCATAGATGCCCAAAAGAGAAAAGAGAAAAGCAGATGGGACACGTCTACTAAGAGAAGGCTGGCATTGAACGATCAGCATCCTGGGAGAAGGGGTGCTCTTCACCGACTTCTGTGCCACAGTGACAGGATATATATTCAGTGTCAGTAAGACCTCAGCAAAGAGGTGGGCAATGGTTCTCTGAAGGGCCAGGGGGAGGGGCTCCACCAAGGACATCATCACAGACTGTGGAGCTACCATAAGGTCTCAGCTAAGTTCCCAGATCTTGAATCCATGGACACACATCTGCGAGGTCGTATGTGGTCCTCATGTGACGCCCAGTGGCCTGGCGTCTTGGAAACATCCCATACCTGCTTTGTAGTGGTGGTTTCACTTTGGAAATGAGAAGCCACTGTTCAAATCTTTCCTGAATCTATTCTGTTTCCCTGAATTAGAATCTACAGTGTTCTATTTTCATCACCTTCCAAAAATCCCTATTCCTTTGAGGCCAGGCTGTTTGATTATTCTTCACTCTGCTCCCCATCCCATCCCTGACTCTTCCTCGCTCACTGAGAACTTGAGCAGTTGTTCCCCATTCTCTCAAATTCTGCCATCATCCTAGAGAGTTTCAACACACAAAGACGACCTCTGGTAATAGTCTAGCTTCAAATTCCCTTGATTTCCTTAATGCCAGTGGGTTTTACTTTCTTTTCACTCACCCACTACCATCACAGTCTTCTGAGCAATCATTCTGCCTCCAATCACAGTGACTCTTAACCCCATCTTCCTCCACTCTTCCACCCAAATTGTTCCTCTAGTGACCACTTTAGTGATCTTGCTAATGTGTAAATCAGGTGTTATGCCTTTGTTCAAAAAAGCCACAGTGGCTCCACATCTACAGGGTCAAGTCAAGGTGCTTAGCCCAGTGGGCAGCACTCCAGGTGACCTCTCATGCCCATAACCTGATGTTCAAGTTCTGACATTACGGGATTGTAGGCAGTTCCCAGTTCCACTTTCCATCTCTTGAGCCTCTTGGCCCTCCCTCTGCCTGGAAAGGCCATTGTCCTCCTTGTCTGAAAAGATGATCATCTCTTGTCCCAGCTCAAACATTACCTCCCCCTGGAAGCCTTCCCTGCCTAGTCTGGGCACAGCCAGAGGCTCTTTCTCACTCTGTGATATAACGATTACAATATTTATCTTATCAGATTAATATTATGAGGGAAGGAATCATTCTATTCAGCTAAGTGCCATTCCCGAGTGCAGGCCTGGCTCAAAGTTGGCTTCCACAGACATTATGAAAAGAATGGAGGAATGAGTTCCAACGTCCTCTGCATACAGGCAAGGTCAGAGCAGGTTGGGCTCTTGAATTAATTGAACCTCTTTTCTCTTCATCCTGGCCCAGTGCCCTGCGCATATGATTGAATCTCCTAATAGATTTTGCCCTGGCTAAACACCATGTACAAATCCCTCAGCTCTCAGTAGTGAAAAGGCTTCCAAGTACTTAGAAAAATAAAGACTTGGTGCTTCAGAGGTGGGAAGTGAGACAGGTGGGAGGTGGAGAGATGTCTGTCCGCTGCTGAGAGACTAGCTACCTGGGAAAACTGGTGAATATTTTGTATTAAAACCAATCACATCTTCAGCACTGTGCTAGCCACTAACAATGAGAACAAGAGCTAAAATAATAGCCCATATTTGGCAATTGCATTCTATGTGCAAGCAGGGTGTCATTGTTATTCCCGTATATAGGTAAGAAAATGGGCTCAATGTCACACAGCTAATAAGTGTTCCCATATCATTATTTTTCTCTAGTTTCCTCGCTCTTTCTTCACTAAATCCTCCTTTCTCTTAGTCCCCATTGTAAAATGAACTTCCTTTCCCTGCCTCCCCTTCTATCCACTTTTCAGTTTCCTTCTCTTCACCTCTGCCCTCCCACCACGTACAAACCTTTGGATGCCTGTCCTATGCTGTCCTCCAGGTACCCCAGGAGACGGGTCCCTCTTCCTGAGGACCAGCTCCTCACCAGGAGCGATGCTGAGCACCCGTATTCTGAGAGACAATGTTGTGCAGCAGATCCCTAGAGCTTATTCATCGTGGATAACTGAGACTGTTCACCTGATTGCCAGCCCCCTGGCCCCTAGCCCTGGGCAATCACCATGTTTCTATGAATTTCACTATTATATTAAATAGATACTTCATATCGGTGGAATCATACTGTATTTGTCCTTCTATGACTCGCTGACTTTACTTATCGTAATGTCCTCAAGCTTCATCCATATTGCAAATGGCAGAACCTGTTTCTTTTTTAAAGTTGAATAATATTCTATTGTATGCACAGATCACATTTTTTAATCCATTCATCTGTTAATGTACACTTAGGTTGTTTCCATATCTTGGCTATTGTGGATAATGCTGCAAGAAATACAAGAATGCTAATATCTCTTTGAGATCCTGTCTTCAATTCTCTTGGATAAATATCCAGAAGTGGGAATGCTGGATCACATGGAAGTTCATTTTTTTGAGAATTGTCTGTGTTATTTTTCCATAGGGGCTGCACCATCTTTCATTCCCATCAACAGTTTACAAGTGTTTTAATCTCTCTACATCTTTGCCAACACTTGCCTTTTGTTTTGATAACTCCTACCCTAACAGGATCTTAACACAGGACAATATCTCATTGTGATTTTTATTTGCATTTCTCTAATAACTATGATTTTTGAGCATCTTTTCACATACTGTTGGCCATTTGTATGTTTCTTTTTCCAGAAATGTCCATATTAAAGTTCTTAGCCCATTTTTTCCTCTTTTTTGAGACAGAGTCTCACTATGTTGCCCTTGGTAGAGTGCCGTGGTGTCACAGTTCACGGCAACCTCAAACTCTTAGGCTTCAGTGATTCTCTGGCCTCAGCCTCCCAAGTAGCTGGGACTACAGGTGTTGGCCACAATGCCTGGCTATTTTTGTTTTTGGTTGTAGTTTTTTTAATTGTTGTTTGGCAGGTCCGAGCTGGATTCGAACCCGCCAGCTTCAGTATATGTGGCTGGTGCTGAGCTACAGGCGCTGAAGCCCTTAGTCCATTTTTTAAATGAGTTTGGTTTTTTGCTATTTAGTTGTGAGAGTTTCTTACACATTTTGGAAATTAACTGCTCATCAGATGTATGGTTTGGAAATATTTTTTCTCATTCTGCAGGTTACTGTCGATTATTTCCCTGGTTGTGTAAAAGCTTTTTAGTTTGTGTAGTCCCACTTGTCTATTTTTGCTTTAGAGTTTTCATATCCATGAAATCATTACCAAGACTGATATCATGAAAACTTTCTCCCTGTGTTTTCTTCTAGGAGTTTTATAGTTTCAGGCCTTACTTATTTAAGTCTTTAATCCATTTTAAGTTGATTTTTTTGTGTTTGGTATAAGATAGGGTACAATTTCATTTTTTTAGCATATGGATATCTGGTTTTCCTAACACTATTTGTTGAAAAGACTATTCATTTTTCATTGTGTATTCTTGGCATTCTTGTGGAAGAACAGTTAACTATATATGTGTGGATTATTTCTGAGCTCTCTATTCTGTTCCATTGGTTTATATTTCTGTCTTTATGTATGTATGTATGTATCATACTGGTTTTTTTTTTTTTAGACAGAGTCTCACTTTGTCACCCCCGGTACAGTGCTGTGGTGTCATAGCTCAAGCAACCTAACTCTTGGACTCAAGTGATTCTCTTGCCTCAGCCTCCCAAGTAGCTGGTACTACAGGCACCTGCCACAGGCCTGGCTATTTTTTTTTGTTTTAGAGAGACAGGGTCTCATTCTTGCTCAAGCTGGTCTCAAACTTGTGAGCTCAGGCAATCCACCTGCCTCAGCCTCCCAGAGTGCTAGGATTTCAGGTGTGAGTCACTGTGCCCAGCCAGTATCATACTGTTTTATTTATTGTAGCTTCATTCTACATTTTGAAATCAAGATGTGTAATGCCTCTACCTTTGTTTGTTCTTCTTTTTCAAGACTTTGATTGTTTAAGGTCTTTTGTGGCTCCATATCAATTTTAGGATTGTTTTTTCTATTTCTGTAAAAAAAATGCCTTTTTTTTTGCCACTGGAATTTTTATAGGGATTTCCCTGAATCTGTAGATTGCTTTGGGCAGTATGAACCTTTTTTTTTTTTTTTTTTGAGACAGAGTCTCATTATGTCTCCCCTCGGTAGAGTTCTGTGGCGTCACAGCTCACAGCAATCTCAGACTCCTGGGCTTAAGTGATTCTCTTGCCTCAGCCTCCCAAGTAGCTGAGACTATAGGTGCCAACACAATGCTCAGCTATTGGCAATATGAACCTTTTAACAATATTAAGTCTTCCAATTTATGAACATGGGATATTTTTCCATTTGTTTATGTCTCCTTTAAATTCTTTCATTAATGTTTTGTAGTTTTTGGTATACAAGTTTTTCACTTCCTAAAGGAATTGCCTTCCTTTAAAGCAATTAAATGAATTTTTTTCTAATATTCCAGGTAGTTCATTGTTGATTTAGAAAGTGCAACTGGGTGCCTGTGGCTCAAAGAAGTAGGGCACCGGCCCCTGTATACTGGAAGTGGTGGGTTCAAACCTGACTGCAAAAAAAAAAAAAAAAAAAAAAAAAAGAAAAAAAATGCAACTGATTTTTGCATGTTGATTTTTCTTTTTTCTTTTTTTTTTTTTTACTTGCTGTTTAATTTTATTTGAGCAGCCCTATCTTTACCAAAAATACCTGAAGTGTACCCTGGGTACCCACTTTGTTTCTAGCAGTGAATCTTTTTGCTAAAGTCTGAAAAGTATGCAAAGTACACTACAGTTTGGGAACTCATCTGAACCATCTGCCAGCCCACAAAGTGACTGTATGCAAAAGGGACACTAATCATACCTGGTGTTGCTATTTCTAAGATAACTTACCAAAAATAGCACCAGGCCTGAAACAAAGCAGCTCTCTCTACCCGCATAAGATTATTAAGATAAATCCAAGATCGTGGGATTGTTTTTTAAAAACTTCAGACACCAAAGATAAATGAGACTTACTTAGGGATAAAAAAAAAAAAAAACTGATAGAACCAGACCTTAGAGCTGTGGTTCTCAACCTTCCTAATGCTGCGACCCTTCAACACAGTTCCTCATGTTGTGGTGATCCCAAAATTATTTTCATTGCTATGTAGCAATTTTATGGTTGGGGGTCACCACAACATGACGAACTGTGCCAAAGGGTTGCGGCATTAAGAAGGTTGAGAACCACTGCCTTAGAGGAATTTTTTTTCCTCCAACAAAACTGTCAAAGTTGGTTCTGGCTAAGAATTTCTGGCCAGGCACTGTGGCTCATGCCAACAATCCCAGCATACTGGGAGGCCAAGGTGCATGGACTAAGATCCATACCTGTCTGAGCAATAGCAAGACCCCATCTATACTAAATATAGAAAAACTAGCCAGGGGTTGTGGCGGAGGCCTGCAATCAGAGCTACTTGGGAGGCTGAGGCAGGGGATCACTAAAGCCCAAGAATTTGAGGTTGCTGTGAGCTCTGATACCACAGCATTCTACCCAGGGTGACACAGTGAGACTCTGTCTCCTCTCCCACCCCCCAAAAATCCAATAACCTTTGTGATTTATTTTTTTCTTCTCTCAGTCTTCCAAGTAGCTGGGACCATAGGCACCTGCCACAATCCCCGGCTATTTTTTTAGAGATGGGGTCTCGCTCTAGCTCAGCCCGGTGTCAAAGATGTGATCTCAGGCGATCCACCTGCCTCTGCCTTCCAGAGTGCAGGGACTACAGGCATGAGCCACCGCGTCCAGCCTATGTGCTGCTTATTTTTAAAATCTGTTTTGATTTTTCCTATTGCCTTCTTTTATCTGCAGTGTTCCCTTTTTCTTTATGGCAGCTAAGTGTACACACCTGGACTTGAACTGAAAGAAAAAAAAAACTTTGAACCTGCTCCTTACATAAAGTTACCCACTTCTGCTCCTTAACATCTGGGTACATTATAGTTCAATGATTTTTTTTTAATTAGTGTGCCTATTTGGTGAAATTCATGAACTTAATCAAGGACAACCACTCATGTCAATTACTAAAGGTTTAAAATATATTTCTAAACAGAATGGGCCGACTCAGTCACAGTAACTGCTGATCTCCATAGCAGAACAACCCACAAAGACACAGTGCTGATTTTCTTCCCATAATCAGGGGTGAAAAATATGCAACTTGTTTCTGAACCAAAACCACAATTTCTGCAGCTTAAAATATTTCACTGCTAATATGGCCCTGGTAGAAATTATGCAGTTTTGGGGGGTCTTGGTGTGTGCACACCTTTTGTGGGCAAAACACGATTGTAAGAGGGGCTTTAACCTAAAAAATGCAATCTGTGTAATCTGGTTTCTTGTACTCTCAATGAATCCCCAACAATTAAAAAAAAAAATTAAAAAAATTTCCTAAGACACTAAATCATCAATCTGGAATGTAGATTCTGAGCACAAAGCAGCTCAGTTTGCCTAAAAAATAAGGAAAACATTCTCATCGCCTGTCTCAGTAGGGCCTGAAAGGAGAGTATTCGTGTGGGGAACCTCTGCTTTGGTATGGAGAGTCACGGCCCCTTGACTCAGGCCGAGACCGTGAGTAATCGTAGCTGGTGCTTCTCTCAGGATAAACTCTGATTAGGAAGTTTCACCCTCATGAGAGCGAAATTTGGTGTCATCCAGTTTACGCAGGGCATATTCCATGTGTTCTTTTCTGATATACTCAACCATCCCCATTCCATCCTTCTGCACATCTGCATAACAGACATCCCCAGCTCCTCTCCTGTGATCCTTCAGGCCCGCTGCCCGATGGAGGAAGTCCTGAAACAAGAACTCGGAAATCAGATCTTCTTGTAGTCGGACCTTTCCCCCACCACGGGGCCACCCACCCTGACCTCCGTGAGTCCTGGGGAACGCCACACGAAGCCGACACTGGCCATAATCATAACCATACCTTCCATAAATTGCATCCTCAGCATCTCCGGGGTCCTGGAAGTGCACAAAGGCGAAGGGCACGAGGCCTTGCCGTTCTTGATCTTGATCTCGCGGATGCGGCCTACTTGCAGAACAGGTCCTCCAAGTCTCTCGCGCACGTCGGTCGGAAGGTTCCCTACGTAGATGTGTGGCCCGCCCGACACCCGCACCGCCCGACGCCGCCTCAGCACGGCTCCCCGCGCAGCGTCCCCACCGTCGTGGAGGCTTGCATGCTGATTTTGTATCCTGCAACTTTACTGAGTTTATTTTTCAGTTCTAATCATTTTTTGTGGACTCTTTAGGATTTTCTTCATGTTATCTACAAATAGGGACAATTTTATTCCTTCTTTTCTGACTTTGGTACCTTTTCTTTTCCTTGCCTAACTGCTCTGTCTAGAAATTCCAGGTCTATGTTGAATACGAGTGGGCATCCCTGCCTTATTCCTGATCTTAGGAGAAAAAGTTTTTAGCTTGTCACCATTGGGTTTGATGCTAGTTGTGGGATTTCCACCAGCTGAATTCTTTCTCATGATTAAAACAGAATGAAAACATGTGATCGCCCTGACTCTTACAGCCAAACCTCCGGAAAGACTGATTTACATGTGCATTCTCCATTTCTCACCTTCCACCTTTTCCTCCACCAACTACATCTGACTTTTGCCCTTCACATCACTGAAGCTCTTGCTTAAACTAAGAGTTTCTAAAGACAATGAACATTTTTTAGATTCTTATTGTAACTGACTTCTCGGTAGCACCTACACTCTCTCTTCTCTTCTTCAGCAAACACTCTGCTCTTGGCTTTTTTTTTTTTTTTGTAACTAAATCATAGCTGTGTACATTAATGCAATCATGGGGTACGATGTGCTGGTTTCATATACAATCTGAAATATTTTCATCAAACTATTTAACATAGCCTTTATGGCACTTTCTTAGTTATTGTGTTAAGACCTTTATATTCTGCATTTAGTAAGTTTCTCCTGTACCCTTCTAAGATGCACCATAGGTGTGATCCCACCAATTACCCTTCCTCCACCCAACCTCCCCCCTCCCCTCCCCTCCCTTTCCCCTTTCCCCATATTCTTGTGCTATAGTTGGGTTACAGCCTTCATATGAAAGCTCATAGTAGCGCTGAGTACATTGGATACTTTTTCTTCCATTCTTGAGATACTTTGCTAAGAATTATATTTTCCAGCTCCATCCATATAAACATGAAAGAGGTAAAGTCTCCTTCTTTCCTTAAGGCTGCATAATATTCCATGGTGTACATACACCACAATTTATTAATCTATTCGTGGGTTGATGGGCACTTGGGTTTCTTCCATGACTTAGCAATTATGAATTGGGCTGCAATAAACATTCTGGTACAAATTTCTTTGTTATAATGTGATTTTTGGTCTTCTGGATATATACCTAGTAGAGGAATTATAGGATCAAATGGCAGGTCTATTTATAGATCTCTAAGTAGTCTCCAAACATCTTTCCAAAAGGAGCTTATTACTTTGCATTCCCTCCAACAATGTAGAAGTGTTCCATTTTCTCCACATCCATGCCAACATCTCTGGTTTTGGGAATTTTGTGATGTGGGCCAATCTTCCTGGAATTAGATGATATCTCAAAGTAGTTTTGATTTGCATTTCTCTGATGATTAAGGATGATAAGCATTTTTTCATGTGTCTGTAGGCTGTGTGACTGTCTTCTTCAGAAAAGGTTCTCTTCAAGTCCCTTGCCCACCCTGAGATGGGATCACTTGCTCTTTTCTTGCTAATACATTTAAGTTGTCTGTGTATTCTGGTTAGTAAACCTTTGCCAGAGGCATAACCTGCAAATATCTTCTCCCATTCTGAGGGCTGTCTGCTTGCTTTACTTACTGTGTTTTTGGCTGTGCAGAAGCTTTTTAGTTTGATCAGGTCCCAGTAGTGTACTTTTGATGCTGCTTCAATTGCCAGGGGTGGAGGGAGGTACTTCTCATAAAATATTCACCCAGGCCAATTCCTTCAAGAGTTTTCCCTGCACTTTCTTCTAGTATTTTTATAGTTTCCTGTCTTAAGTTTAAATCTTTAATCCAGTGAGAGTCTTAGTTAAGGGTGGGGAAAGGTGTGGGTCCAGTTTTAGTCTTCTACAGGTTGCCAGCCAGTTCACCCAGCACCATTTGTTAAATCTTTTCCCCACTGAGTGTTTTTAATTGGCTTGTCAAAGATCAAATAATGGTAGGTAGCTGGGTTCATCTCTTGGT
>CAUYRH010051664.1:0-11249 GCA_963574655.1 Perodicticus potto
CAAAAATCATTTCACCACAGAGACATTTGCACCAGAATGTTTACTGCAGCCCAATTCATAATTGCCAAGTCATGGAAGCAGCCCAAGTGCCCATTAATTCATGAATGGATTAATAAATTGTGGTATATGTACACCATGGAATACTATGCATAAAAAGATGGAGACTTTACACCTTTTCTGTTAACCTGGATGGAGCTGGCACATATTTTTCTTAGTAAAGTATCTCAAGAATGGAAGGCAAAGTATCAGTGTACTCAGTACTACTATGACATCAATATATAATCACCTACACATTCATATGAATGGTAAAAAATAACTATAGTCCAGAAAGTAGGAGGGAAGAGGAGAGAGAGAGGAGAGCAGGAGGGAGGGTATTTGGTGGGACCTCATCTAATGTGCATGATGCAACGGGACCTTTTGGAACTATTAAGAGTAGAGTATAAATGTCTTACACAATAAGTAAGTAAGTCTGGTGATGGTTAAGTTAATCAGTTCAGTGTAAGCATTGTATATCAAATCGTACATTGTACCCCATAAAAGAATCAGTGTACACAGTTATGATTTAATAAAGGAAAAAGGAAAAAAGAAATAAAATCCTTCTACAGTTTAATGCTTTTTAAACATTAAAAGCTGTTTTGAAGCTGTTTTGTTTTTACATACATCTAATTCCATAATAACTTCTTTATTTTTTTCTTTTTTTGGAATAGGGTTCAGGCTAGGGACAGGTGTAGGGGAGGGCTAGAGTTGGGCTAGGATCCCTGATAACTTTTTAAAAAAAAAGCAGCCCGTGAATCTTTTTGAACTTTACAACATAATTTTCATGGAAACAACCCATTTCTAGTCATAATTCATTAGTTTATATGATCTTAAATTACATAATTATAATAAATACAGTTGGCATAAAATGATTTGGGAACAAGCAGCTGGGTCTTACTAAGCGTTAAGCCCATTTGGTGCCAGCAGAAGAGTGGAGGCCTGTTCCGAAAGTGGCCACTTAGGTGGAAGTGGTGCACTTGAGGTGGTCAGTAGAAGTGATTTAGGGCAGGATTGGAAAGCTTTATTTATTTATTTATTTTTTAATTATTATTTTTTTTGAGATGGAGTCTCACTATGTCGCCCTCGGTAGAGTGCTGTAGCGTCAAAGATCACAACAACCTCAAACTCCTGGGCTTAAGCAATTCTCTTGCCTCAGCCTCCCACGCAGCTGAGACCACAGACGCCTGCCACAATGCCCAGCTATTTTTTGTTGCAGTTGTTATTGTTGGTTAGCTGGCCCGGGCTGGGTTCAAAGCTGCCAACTTCGGTGTATGTGGCTGATGCCGTAACCACTATGCTATGGGCGCAGAGCTATTTTTGTAAGTTCATTACTTTAAGTAGAGATCTGTTAAAAAGAGTTTCTACTGAATTATTGTTCTTATTTTATAGATGAGAAGACTGAGGCTTCCGAGAGCTAAGTAACTTTCCTGAGGTCAGGCAGGTAATGAGTGATAGAACCTCAGGATTCAACCTGATCTGTGTAGTTAAATACAGCTCATACTCTGATCTCTGCACAGGTGCCTGATGCCTTTCAGGTCTCTGATTTACCTAGTCATTAAGGGGTCTTGAGTGGTCTTCAGCTCATGTTTGGGGTAGTTTTAAAGCTGTTCCACATCTTGGGTCTTGGATTCTTTTTGCTCCTTAGTTCTTCTTCGGCATTCTTAACTCTATAAAAATAAATGAGGGTGTGTTCCAAGATACAAACTAACCTTATCCTAGCCCGGGTGACAAAGGCACACACCTCTCCACCCTCGACCCCTCATCTCTACAAAAGGTTAAGAAAATATTAGCTGGGAGTAGTGGCTGGCCCTGTAGTCCCAGCTACTCTGGAGGCTGAGGTGGGCAGACTGCTTGAGCCCAGGAGTTGGAGGCTGCAGTGAGCTGTGATAGCTCCTCTGCACTCCAGCTCAAGTGACAGAGGGAAACCTCGTTTCCAAAACAAAAACAAGACCTCCCCCCCCGCCCAAGCTTGTAATCCTTTATTTCGTATTGTTGATGCCTAATACATGTGAGAACTGTGGCCAAGGCCTTGTAGTGTTGTAAATTGCTGAGATAATGGTGAAATGAAAGCGGGTAAAGGGGAAAATTAGAGTGGAGAATACAAGAGCCACTCTTCCTGTCACAGTTTGGGAGCTGTCGTCCCTATTCATGTCACTGCTTATTTCATGAAAAGTTGATTGAGCCATTGGGATTTAAGAAAATTGTATGTACTTGTATGTGTGTGCATGTGTGTATACAGGGTGTCCATAAAGTATGCAGTTTTAAATTGCACTTTTTTTTTTTTCTTGTGAGACAGAGTCTCACTGTGTTGCCCTCGCTAGAGTGCCATAGCGTCATAGCTCACAGCAACCTCAGACTCTTGGGCTTAAGAGATTCTCTTGCCTCAGCTTCCCAAGTAGCTGGGACTACAGACGCCCTCCACAACAACCAGCTGTTTTTTTTGTTGCAGTTGTTTATCTGGCCCGGGCTGGGTTCAAACTCACCACATTCTGTGTATGTGGCTGGCACCGTAACCACTGCACTACAGGCGCCAAGCCAAAATTACACAGTATTTTAAATTGCACATGAACTTTATGGTCACTGTGTTTATACAGAGGGTGCCAAAAAAATGTATATACATTTTAAGAAGGGAAAAAACTGTATTAAAATTATACTACTAAACTCATGTTTGACTTCTGCAATTACAAGAGGTTATCAACATGACTTTTATTTTGTTATCAGTATTTAGTGAATATTACAGTATATAGCTGATGTAGCTGTGTGTTCAGATGGCCAAGTCATAATATTGTTAACAAGAGACCTGATAAAACAGTTTCAACAAAAAATAAATGTGCTCCTTTTCATAAATGTTAACCCTATGTACTCCCTTTCCTTTAAGAATTTGTTTTCTAGTTTTATAATCACTCTCCTCGTTTGAATCTGAGTGAGACCCTGTCTCCAAATAAATAAATAAAAATAAAAAAAGAAATACTAAAAAAATTACCTTGAAAAAGAATTTGAATTCTTTTAATTTCTTGAATTTTAATTACTAATTGAGGGAATACAGTGTTCAATTTTATTTGGAATTGAAGAGCCAAAGAGAAACATACCTTAATAGTATGTGGTTTTTGTTTTGTTTTGTTTTGGCATTTGAAATGTATTGCCCAAGGCTTTGTGCTTTTCCCTTCCCCTTGTTTTTAACTGCCTTTTGGATTCAGTTGATTCTGGCACTTCTTAGGATTTTTACAAAATATTTTTGGTATGTGTAGCTATTTGAGGTCTAGACTCCAACCAAAATTTCCAACCAGATAGTTTTTCTCTTATGATGAAGCATGATCTGTAGTGTGCTGACAAAATTATATTGTATCCAGTTTTTTTTTTCCTGTAATAAAGGTTTCTTTCTTTTTTTTTCTTATGACACAGAGTCTCCGTCACCCTGACATTGAGTGTCATGGTATCAGTAACCTCAGACTCTTGGGCTCAAGTGATCCTCTTGCCTCAGCCTCCCAAATAGCTGGGACTACAGGCACCCGCCACAACACCTGGCTGCTTTTTAGAGCTGGGAGCTGGGGTCTTGCTTTTGCTCAGGCTGGTCTTGAACTCCTGAGTTGAAGCAATCCACCTGGCTCGGCCTCTCAGTGCTAGGATTATAGGTGTAGCCACCACGCCCAGCTATAAATTCTTGTGTGTACACCACATACATATGCACACACGCACACATGTGCACACTCGTATGCATACATGTGCGTGTACCTATTTCTTCACCTATTTTATTTTGTTTTGACTGATAGTTGCTATAGTTGTACTTTTCACTAAAGAGGACATAAGTTTTCTACCCTTGTTTATTGGTAACCTCTAGTAGCTTAGTTTTTTGTCCTAATTAGTATCACCTGCAGATGAAGGGAAACTGTTACGGATTAGAGAAAATGGTCTAAATTCTTCAATAAGTCTAAAAATCATTCATTTTAAATATGGTCTGAAATAAAATATAAAGATGGAAAAGGGCAAAAGGGGGGTAGACAAAGGGTAGCAGGGCAAAGAGAAATAAGGAGTGGAGTCCAAGCCCCTGTTCTTTGTGATCTGAGGAAGGCATTTGGGGGAGACTGTCCCGGGGCAGCAGTGAGGGTCAGCGAGTAGGGGCAGGGATCCTGACAGCATAGAAACCCGGGTTGAGGCCTGTGTTAGGGGCCCTTCTGCATCTCCGTGTTCTCACCTAGAAGAGGGATAATGAGTAGTCCCAGTGAGGGATCAGATGCACACAAAGCCCCTGGCGGGTGCAAGGTGGGTGTTCAGTAAGTACTCTCCGAACAACAGCAACAGAAAAGCAAGTCCCTTTCTTACTCCCCGTCTGCCATATCCTCTTCTTGAAGGCAGGCACTGTTCACAGCAAGTTTTCTTCCTACATTTACAACCGCAGTCATCCTTTTTAAAGGCTGCTTGATGTTCATTGTATGCAATGTTCTATAAATTCCCATTTTGGTGGACATTAAGCTTGTTTCTTACCTTTGGCTTTTTAAATAATGCTGTTATGAGTATTTTATATATGTGTTTTACACCTTTAAAAAATAGTACTTCAAATTTTAAAAATGAAATTTCTGTGCCAATGGATATAGAAACATGCTTTAAATTTTTGCTAAATATTGCCAAATTGTTCTTAGTGTATTCATTTCTAAAGTTTGAATGTTAATTTAATAAGATCCTCTGAAAAAAGCATGTTTAGTAGATGGGTTGTATGCTGTTTATAACTAAATGTATTTTCTCTATTTTTATTAAGTGGTTGCAAGCACTGAACACTCATTATACATACAACTGGCATTTACTTGTTTACTTTGTTAAAAAGTGTTATTTCAATTATTAGCAGTCACTGTAATTGTATTCTTTTATATAGATTAATCTACCTTGCAAGTGAATTTTGTTTAAATAGGAATTTGGCCAGGGGGCTAGGGGTAGAGGCAATGGGGGATTTAAGACAAAAAAGCGATTTGGGATTAGAAATCTGTTTCCAGTGAGTCACATAAAAATGAAGTTTAGCTTACCTGGTCAAGACATAAAGAATTTAACCCATTCTATTGCACTGTATTCTAACCTCTCTTTATAACACTGGTGAAAATGCAGTCATCTTGCTGCAGACGTCTTTTAAGGAACTGGTTCTGTGTGAAATGTAGGACCTTGGTTGGTTGTGACCTCCCTTACTTGGGTAAAGGAGTTAGTTAGATAGCTGGGGAGCAGAGCACCTGGAGGGAGAGTGAGTGAGTGTGGGTGAAAGAGTGAGAGATGGTAATGAAGGTAAGGGCTTTCCCTGCTGTCATTTGTTGACACTCTGCGGTGCTGGGACAGCTAAGGGGAGGGACAGGGAAGTGGGAGGGGACGCTACTGGCCCCACATAGGGATCCTCATAGTTTGCATTCAGGCGAATTGTCAGGAATTAGGTCTTGAGGCAGGTGATGGAGAGGAACAAAATGGAAATGGCTGTAATTTGTCAGGAAGATTTACATAGTCTGTGAAAAGGAAATGGAATGAAAAAGTTTTCTAGGGATGAGGCAATAAAAACATCTGTGTTAAGCATTTCTAGTTTATTCTTTTAAAAAAACTTTTATATATATATTTTTGGAGGCAAGTAGTAGGTAGTAAGGGTTGAGAGCATTTTAAGGATTGTTTTGAGGGTTTGGGCTCCTTGTGGATTTTTAAGGATACGCTTACCATTCTTCCTTGAAATTAAAAAAAAAAATACATAAAAACTCAGACTTAAAAAGAGAATGTTCTGGCTGTGTGCCCATAACTCAGTGGTTAGGGTGCTGGCTCCATGTTCTGGCTGGTGGGTTTGAACCTGGCCGGGGCCTGCTAAATAACAACAACAAAGCAAATAGCTGGGTGTTGTGGGTGTCTGCAGTCCCAGCTACTAGGGAGGCTGAGGCAAGAGAATCCTTGAGCCCAAGAGTTTGAGGTTGCCGTGAGCTATGACGCTATGGCACTCGACAGAGGGTGACAAAGTAATACTCTGTTCCCCCCCCCAAAAAAAAAGAGAGAGAGAGAGAATGTTCTGTTACATCCTGATTGGCTTAAAGGTGTCCAGTGCTGGCTTCACTTGAAAGGGCAGCAGTGATTTTCTGTGTAGTTCCATGGTAGGACAGCAGAGGTGACTGCACAGCCACTGCCCTGCAACATGTTTAACTCTCTGGTCTATTTATGAGCATCAACAGAGACTTTGTGCGTACTTTGGCCCTGGGTTGAATGTGTCTATTTTCCTTTAATTTAGCTTAAAACTAGTAATGGAATTCCTGAGGTTTTGAGAGGAATAGTGTTAGCAAATTTGGTTTTGAAACTAAAGGCAAATTAAAATACCTAGCAAAACAGAGGGAGACTATTGCTTTAGAAAGGGATCTTAAGTCTGCTGACATAGCAAAGCCAAAGTCTTGTACTTACAGGAGCTTTAGGAACTGTTATTTTTTTAAAATTGTTGGTTTAAAAATAATTGTTATATTTGTGCATTTTAAAAAGTTGCTTCTCACACACTTTGGGTGTGCTTGAGCTCAGCCTTTTCAGCAAACTATTCAGACATTTGGGCATCAGCTCTTTAGGTCATATTCTGTCTCAGACCGTTTAAGATAATTAAGATGGATTGTGGATGCCAGCAATTTGATAAGCTTCCATTAAATTCTAATGTGGTTTTCAGAATTGCATAAAATACACTTTGAACGTGTTAAAATACGCTATCATCATGTGAATTAAGAAATTTTGTTAAGCATCAAATGATAGCACTTGTCTTTTTTTTTTATTTGAGATAGCGCCTCAAGCTGTCACCCTGGATAGAGTGCTGTGGCATCCACAGCTCACAGCAACCTCCAATTCCTGGGCTCAAGCGAGTCTCTTGCCTTTGCCTCCGAAGTAGCTGGGACTACAGGCGCCCACCACAATGCCTGGCGATTTTTTGGTTGCAGCTGTCATTATTGTTTGGCGGGCCCAGGCTGGATTCGAACCCGCCAGCTTAGGTGTATGTGGCTGGCGCCTTAGCCTGTTGAGCCACAGGCGCCGAGCCAGCACTTGTCTTTTTGATGTTTGTTCTTTAAGTTTGAAGATAACTTTAGAAGATAACTGGCTTTGTATACATAAAATATGCCTTTCCTTGTTTACATCTATTTAATTTTAATTGCCTTTCCTTGTTTAAATCTATTTAATTTTTTCGTCTGCATCCCATAAATTTTTATCTGTGGCTGAAAATTTGAATGTGGCTTTGAATTTATGGTGGTAACATCATTTTACTTATTAGATAGTTAAGTTAATTTTATCAATCAATCCATGAACTTTTTTTTTTTTGAGACAGAATGTTACAAAATACATAGAAAATATTCTCTACATGTTGGCCATGTCTTCGTAAAATTTTATAATGAACATTTTGTAAATAAAGGCATATTTAGCTACAGTGTCCCATTTTCCCTCTGTATGGCAACTTCAGGGGCAACTTTTAGGACACAGTGCATATGTTCCCCTAAAGCGAGTACACTCCCTGCTCGGGGACACTGAGATGTGGCAGGGGGAGAGGAATTGGCACTGGGAACAGAGGCAGGAACCGAGAGGAATTGGTGAAGCACTTGGTCCGTTAGGGGGTTTTATCTGGAGTATAAATGAATGAATGCAAATCGGAGAAGGCACATTCAATGGTGAGGAAAATGCATTCTTAGCTTTCAGATTTACTAACTGTTAGAACGTTCTTTTGAGCATGTTATGATTGAGACTTAGCAGGATTATTCAATTCTACAATAATTCAGTGACTGAAAGTTGTGGATTTAAGCATAAAGATGAATCAGGCTATAATCTTTTTACATATGAACTGTTTCTCTAAAGAATAAGAATTCTATCCCTTTTTAGATCCTACTTTGAGGAAATTTCATTATGTATCAGAGATGAGGAATAATTTTGAAGACTTTTTTCTCTGAGACTCAGGGAGAGGCGTGAAACAACACAGGTTATAGATGTGAAGTTCTTTTTACTTTTATTGGGTGGGGGGATGAGTGTGTTAACAGTTTATTGTGTTTTGTTATCCTTAAAATGAAAAATTTCCCTTAATTCTGAATGTATTTTGAAAGTTCTTTGAATTTATGGTGATAAAATCATTGTACTTTTCTGTGAGTTACACATAATAGTTTTATTCGCTACATCATAAAATTAATTTTCTAGAATACGTAGAACGTATGTACTTTATATGACTTACTTTCTTTTTTAGAAACTTTTTTTTTTTTTAAATTAGAGTCTTACTTCGTCACCCTGGGTACAGTGCCAGGGCCTCATAGCTTACAGCAACCTCAAACTCTTGGGCTCGAGCAATCAATTGTCTCTTCTCAGCTTCTGGTGTGGCTGGGACTACAGGCGCCCACCACCATGCCCACTTAGTTTTTCTATTTTTAGTAGAAATGGGGTCTCACTGTTGCTCAGGCTGGTCTCGAACTCCTGAGCTTAAGCAGTTCACCCTCTGCCTCCCAGAGTGCTGGGACTACAGGTGTGAGCCACTGTGCCTGGCAATTTTTTAAATTAAAAAAAAAAAGTTTGTTTTCTAGTGGCCTCAACAATAGTTCACATGCCTTATTTTAGGTGCTCTCATTTTAAGATGGAATTTATTTATTTATTTATTTAGAGTCTCACTTTGTCTCCCTTGGTAGAGTGCCGTGGTGACATAGCTCACAGCAACCTCAAACTCTTAAGCTCAAGCAGTTCTCCTGCCTCCGCTTCCCAAGTAGCTGGGAATACAGGTGCCTGCCACAACACCTGTCTATCTTTAGAGACAGAATCTCGCTTTGCTGCCCTTGGTAGAGTGCCATGGCATCATAGCTCACAGCAACCTCTAAACTCTTGGCTTCAAGTGATCCTCTTGCCTCCGCCTTCCAAGTAGCTGGGACTACAGGTGCCTGCCACATCCATCTATCTTTACTCTTGCTCAGGCTGGTCTTGAACTTCTGAGCTTAAGCAGTCCACCCAGAGTGCTAGGATTACAGGTGTGAGCTGCCGTGCCTGGCCCTGAACTTTTCTTTTTAATTGAAAGACTTGTTTAGGAATTGCAGTCCTTAAAAATTATTGCTTCATATGATGATGATAGCCTCAGCCTCCCACCTTGTAGAAGACTGAGACAAGATATAAATAAATAAAGTACATAGTGTGGTTACCAGGCCGCAAAACCCTATAATGAACCCAAAGTACAGTATTGCACACCCAGCACCCCCGAGGGCCTGTGCACAGCCGCTCACGACAGTCCAGTACTGCACACCCAGCACCCACAGGGGCCTGTGCACAGCCATTCATGACTTGTCAGCCAACCATCCAGCAAATTATTTTGGAATGTACCATGTTTATGTTTGGAGCTACTATAGAAATGATTGGTTTTAGCAGATAAATGATGTATTAAAAGAGAATTGGATATTTCGTGCTGTTACCCACCTGTGAAAATGCCTTAGGTGGTATCTAATAAAAGGTGTAATTGTTTATATCTATATTGTATTATATTAGGGATTTCAAACTTATTTTGAGCAACATTCAGTTTAGCGCAACAAAGAAACTAGATGTAACTGTAGAAATGTGCTCTGCTGCTCTTCTGGAGAATTTTCTGGTTCTTAATTTCTTTAAGCATGTCAGCATTCTTGAACTCTGGAGAGTGTGGATGGTTGTGTGGAAAGATCAGTGACTTCAGTTGGCTGTATCAACTGGAAGTCAATTCCCATCTCTTAATCAGTTTGATGTTGGGATTTCATTACTTGTGCTATTAAAACACTACTTTAGGCGTAGAGGAGGCGGCTGGCTTTGTGGGAAGATAGGCAGAGATTGGAGTGATGTGGCCACAAAATGCTCTTAAGTGCCCCCTCTGCTCAGACCGCAGCCCTCCTCTGCCCTTCTGCTCATGCCCGGACCCCAGCTCCACCTCCACTGCCACGTGCCCTCTGCGCTTCCTGTGTGTGCCATGCAGGTGGCCGCCAGGTCTGCCAGCTGGGGGCAGTGGGAGCACGGTGCCTCCCAGCATGGCCCCCTGCCCCAACTCTGCAGGGCCCTCCAGCCCCTGCCTGCCTCAGCCGCGTGTTCAGCAGCCAGCGTGGCCTGGTGTCTCTGCTCACATGTTCACAGAATACCCTGTCTTCCCTCGTTTCTTGGAAATCTCAGGTTGAATGAACCCACGTTTTGTGACCCTCTTCTGGATGCTCTGACCCTACAGATCTTTACCTCTTTGGGGTTCCTAGAAGCATGTGCTGTTTACATTGGTGGCCTCAGGGGCACCTGGTGAGCCTAGACAAGGCTACAGGGTCAGAGTTTTCATGAACAAAGTCCAGTTTTCCTTTTAAGCATATAAATTGAACCTACATTTCTTAATTATGTTCTTTTTTTTTTTTCTTTTTTTGAGACAGAGTCTTACAATGTCGCCCTCAGTGGTTAGAGTGTCATGGTGTCACAGCAACTTCAAACTCTTGGGCCCAAGCGATTCTCTTGCCTCAGCCTCTCAAGCAGCTGGGACTACAGGCCCCGCCACAGCGCCCAACCATTTTTTTTGTTGTTGTCGTTGTTTAGCCGGTTTGTAACCCGCCAGCCTTGGTGTATGTGGCCAGAGCCCTACTCACTGAGCTATAGGTGCCGAGCCCTTAATTATGTTCTTTTTCTTTTTTTTTTTTAAACAAGTGATCAGTTTATTAAGAATTAAACAAAGGTATGATGTGATACAGTACAAGCAAGACACTCAAGATAGGTATGATAGTACTACTCACACAAAAACTTAAATTTCACCTCAAAAAAAATCACAAGACAACAGAGAAAGCAATTTCACTGTTATAAAATAAGACATTTCATGCAAAGTATTAACTCTGCCCCCGCAAAGCCCAACCTCCCAACAAACAAAAAACTATCTGGGAATACTGCTATGCTAACATATTAACCACAGTATGATCATTCATGGAAAAACAGTAATTAAGCAATGAATTAAATGAAATAACAAAGTTCAAACTATCATAAACTCATAGACCACAATGATTTTACAAAACAGGCAATTCCAGAAATCTTATTTACAATAAAAAAAGAAGAAATATTTCAATATGATTCTACTAGATCTTGATACACCTGATATAGAAATTGGAGAAAATATATTGTTATAAAGGGAAATTACAAACATGTTTCACTTACAAATGAGGATGCAATATGTTCTTCAAATCAGTATCTGTTTTTTCATCTGAGTAACTTTCTTTCTTTTTTTTTTTTTTGAGACAAAG
>CAUYRH010051665.1:0-32113 GCA_963574655.1 Perodicticus potto
TGGAGCTAGAACATATTCTTCTTAGCAAAGTATCTCAAGAATGGAAGAAAAAGTATCCATAATACTCTGTCTTACTATGAAACCAATTTATAGCTTTCTTATGAAAATTATAACCCAATTATAGCTCAAGAAGAAGGTGAAAGGGAAGAGGTTGGTGCAGGGAGGAGGGAAGATGGGTGGAGGGAGAGTAATTGGTGGGACCACACCTACAGTGCATCTTACAAGGGTGCAAGTGAAATATACTAGGTGTAGAGTATAAATGTTTTAACATAATAACTAAGAAATTTCCGTGATAGCTATGTTAACCCGTTAGATGAAAACATTTCAAATTGTATATAAAACCATCACATTATACCCCATGATTGCATTAATGTACACAGCTATGATTTAATTTAAAAAATTGTTAAAAAAAAAAAAAGAAGAATGACACTCTAACAACTTAATAGAAAGAAAAAATCAGATACTCTGAATAAAAATGGTTAAAGGACCTAAATAAGCATTTCTCAAAAGAAGACATATAAATGGCCAACATGTATATAAAAAACAGTTCAACATCCTTAGTTATCAGACAAATGAAAATCAAAACTACAATGAGATACTGTCTCAACCCAGTTAAAACTGTTTTTTATTAAAAAGAAGGAATAACTAACACTGGTGAGGATGTGGAGTAAAGAAAGTCCTTGTATATTGATGAAGGGAATATATATTATTTTACATACAGTATAAAATCGTATGGATCCTCAAAAAATTAAAAATAAAACTACCATATGATCCAGTATTCCCACTGCTGGGTAAATATCCAAAGTGATTATAATCAACAATAAGTTAGGGCAGGGGTGCCAACCTTCTATAATCATCAAGTGATTATGATCAACAATAAGCTAGGGCAGAGGTGACAAGCTTCTTTTTTCTCTGCCACAGAGAAGAAAAAGAGATGCTTTGGGCCACATGTTAATTATATAACACTAATGAAAGCTGATTGACAAATAAAAAAAAGAAAAAGGTTCACTACAGATAAGCAAAAAGTGTCCTCACAAAACCAACATGCAGCCTGTGGGTCACAGCTTGGATTCTAACTTGAATTAGAGTATACTTTAAAATAACTATTATAAAAGAGTGGAATTGGAATGTTTCTAGCACAAAGAGTATTATAAATTCAGATTAATTATTTCACATTGTAAGCCCATATCAAAACATAACATGTACTCTTTAAAGGTATACAACCATTATATACCCATAATAATTAGAAATAAAAAATATTGGCTAGTGGCAGTGGCTCATGCCTGAAATCCCAGTACTCTGGGAAGCTGAGGCAGGAGGTTCACTTGAGATCAGAGGTTCAAAATCAGCCTGAGCAAAAGTGAGATCTTGTCTCTACTAAAAATAGAAAAACTAATTGAGTGTTCTGGTGAGCACCTGTGGTCCCAGGTACTCAGGAGGATGGGCAGGAGGATGACTTATATTCAGCAGGTTGAAGTTGCTGTGAGTGATGCTGATGCCACAGCATTCTAAGACTGGGCAATAAAGTGAGACTCTGTCTCAAAAATAAATAAATAAATAAATAAATAAATAAATAAATAAATAAATAAATTTAAAATAAATAAAATAAAATTTTAAAGTGGGTCCCTTATAGATATTATATAGTTAGATCATTTTAATCCATCCTACCAATTGCCACTTTTTCAATCAATCTTTGATACATTTGTATGTAATGTATTTACTAATAAGGTAGGACTTATGTCTGCATCTTGCTTATATATATAAATTTGTATATTTACATGCTTATATATTTATAAAATAAAACAAGTATATGTTTACATGTAGTGGAGGGTTTTGTTCCTCTGTCTTTCCATTACTGCTTTATTTATGTAAATATATATTCTCACTGTATTATTTAAATTCCTTTATCATTTCTTTTACTATTTTTAGAATTATATTCTTAGTGGATGCCTTATGGATCATAGTTAGCAGCTTAATTTGTAACAATCTAGTTCAGATTACTACTGACTTCACTTGAATTGTATACAAAAGTTTACTCAGGCATAGATCTCTTCTCCTCCTACGTGTTATTATTGTCTTATAAATTATATCTTTATATGTTATAACCTCACAAATATATTTTTTATAGTAATTGCTTTAGCAGTTGTCTTTAAAATCAAATCAGAAGGCCAGGCTTATAATCTTAGCACTCTGGGAGGCCAAGGTGGGTGGATCACATTAGCTCTGGAGTTCAAGACAAGCCTGACCAAGAGCCAAACACCATCTCTACCAAAAATAGAAAAACTAGCTAGGCATTGTGGTGGGAACCTGTAGTCCCAGCTACTCAAGAGGCTGAAGTAAAAGGGTCACTTGATCCTAAGAGTTTGAGGTTGCTGGGAGCTATGTACTCACTGCCCAGAGTGATAGAGTGA
The DNA here is from genome assembly GCA_963574655.1 of Perodicticus potto. Taxonomy (NCBI): domain Eukaryota; kingdom Metazoa; phylum Chordata; class Mammalia; order Primates; family Lorisidae; genus Perodicticus; species Perodicticus potto. Next base: position 2,412 of record CAUYRH010051665.1, read on the forward strand.
GATTATCTCAAAAAGAAAAAAAATCAAATTGGAAAAGAAATACTAGAGAGAAAGAGAGATTTTTTTTAGTATTTACCTATGATATGAAGTTACCTTTACCATTTTTCTTTATCTCTTCATATGTTTTCCAGTTACCATATTGTTTCCTTACATTTCAAAATCAATGATACCCTTTAATACACTTTTGTAAGGAAAGTCTTATAGCAGCAAATTCTCTCAGGTTTTGTTTTGCTGCTAAAGTCTTAAATTTTCCTTCATTTTTGATGAAGAGTTTTTCTGGATATAAAATTTTCAGTGACAATCTTTCTCTTTCAGCACTTTGAATATGTCATGCCATTTCCTTTAGACCTCTGCAGTTTCTAATGAGAAATTAGCTAATCTTATTAAGATTAAGGGTGCTTTGCTCATGATAAGTCTCTTCTCCCTTGCTGCTTTAAAAAAAATTGACTTTGGCTTTCTGCAGTTTTACTGTGTATAAAAATGGTATGGAACTCTTTGGGTTTTTTTCTAGGTGAGGTCTTTTGAGATTCTTGAATATTTAAATTTGCCTCTCTCATCAAATACAGGAATTTTTCAGCTAGTATTTCTTTAAATATTATTTCTACCTTTTTAAATATCATCTCTCTTGGATTTCCATTATGTGCATGTTGGTAAACTTGATGGTTTAGATTCACAGATCTCTGAGGTTCCGAGGTTCTATATTCTTTTTTCTTTCTGTTTTTAGAGTGGATCAACTTAATTGACTAAGCTTTAAGTTAACTGATGCTTTTCTTTTCCATCTGAAATCTGATGTAGACTCTCTCTAATAATTTTTTTGTCTGAGTTATTGTAGTTTTTAATTTCATCCCACCAAGAATTTGTTGCCATTTTCATCTGTGGTGGTTGTTGATTTTTTTATCTGTATTATTCTGCATGAGTCTTCCTGAATCAAAAAAATAATAATAATAACAAGGCTAAATACCTGGCTACCTAATAAGATATTGGCAATTAGATGGATGGAAAATATTTATATATACTACAGGAGGGAAGGTGAAATGTATAAGATAACTAATATAACTATTACTAACTCATTATGTTTTCTCATAAGAGCATTTCATTAGCTTTGACCACCTCATAATAATCATATCCCCAAATCTCTGTCTTTCAAATGATTATCCTGCCAACATGAATTGACACAGTCATTTTCTTGTCTAATTATTATTTTGTTTCTGAAGGAGAGGCCTTCTCAAGATCAAGGCTTAAATACTCTTCTGTACCTTATTACAGAACAGAAAGACTCTTTAGCACTATACCTAAGTAGTTTGGAGAATTATGAGTAAATTTATTATTTAGTTGATTTTTAACTATGAGAAATTATACTTTATACTGATAACTATAATCATAATCTTGGGGGGATGGTCTTTTTCTCTTCTACAGTGCAGTGGCACTGTTATGGTGCACTGCAACCTCAACTTCCTAGACCCAAACAATCTCCTGCCTTACTCTTCCAAGTAGCTGGAACTATAGCCATATATCACTGACTCGCTAATTTTTCTTTTCTTTTATTCTTTCCTTTCCCTTTCCCTTTCCCTTTCCCTTTCCTCTTCTTCTTCTTCTCCTTCTCCTTCTCCTTCTCCTTCTCCTTCTCCTTCGTCTTCGTCTTCGTCTTCGTCTTCGTCTTCGTCTTCATCTTCTTTTGGCTATGAAATCTCACTGTGTTGCTCAGGTTGTTCTTAAAATCCTGGACTTATACTGTCCTCCCACCTCAACCTCCCAAAGTGCTACGACTATAAGCATAAGCCACTAAGTCTAGCCTTAATCATATATATTAAATAATCAAATAGTTAAAATTCTAAATTTAGTGAACATGTAGACTTATATTATGCAAAACCTTCCAAAATTTCATAAAGATCTTCTCTTTTTATCTAGAGCAATTATATTTCTTTTTCCCAATTAGTAAAACCATACTCATTTTTCAAGGCCAAACTAAAATGACCCCTTTTCTCAGTTACTGCACAAATCACCACAGACTATATGGCAATAACAGAGAGATCCCTGAATCACAAATCTCCTTTTCATGTTCATAAAATTCAATCTTATCAGTTACTTTCAACCATTTTGCAGCTATGCTATCTGAAGCACCAAGCTTCCCAAACAGCCATGAGGAAGAAACACAGAGATGTATGAGATACAATAAGTGAACCGGGAGATACAGACACTCCAAAGCAAAGCCAGGCTAATAGATTATCCAGAACTATTGTTTATACAGCATCTCTATTTTAGGAATATCATTTATATGGCATCTCTTAATCATAATACTTGACTGAGCAGAACTTGTCCACATCTCCAGCATTGGAAATGACAATTTCCTCTAATGAAGATTTCCTTCCCATCTCACGTTCTTCTCAGAGGGCCTATCCCCACACCCTTAAAAGAAGAATTCAGTCCCTAGTTGATTGATGAAGGCTTAGCCAATCATATTTTCAAACAGAGGTCTAGAAGTACAACTTAACTTTCATATGCCTTTCGAATTAATACTTCAAGTAAGCTGGGGTTGAGACTCAAGCTTGTGGGACAAATAAACTTGGTATGTAAAGATAATAGAAGTAAGCAAATAATAGAGCAGATTTATGGACAAGACCAGGTGTCCATTGAGCACTAGTGAAGGGGATGAAAATGCTAACTATGTTGACTCCCATGAGTTTCCAGTGTTTTCCTTTCCTTCCTGGGACCCAAATATACTCCATACCTAAAGCTCTGTGAGAAATCCTGATACCCTTTCTTACGTTTTTCTTTTTACTGTAGACTACTCCAAGCAATCCTTCCCTGGAAAACAAATAATCCCTGAATGAGTGGCCAATAGTAACTTAAATGCGGGTCCTGATAATAGAACTCCCAATGCCACTGACTCAATCTAATAAAATTTCACTATATACTGGTACTTTGGAAGCCAGTGCTGGCCACTCTGGCCCCTCCTTGACATAGTCATCAAGGGGGTCCTGAAATTGTAGCCTTGTCCAGTTCCCAGAAGGGCAGGGACCTATAGTCATCAGGTGGGAAAACCACAGTTAGTCTTCCTGCAGAGGGCAAAGTGTCTGGCTTCTGATGTGCCTGAAGTATGGGGAAAAACTCCTACAAAGTGAGGATTTTCTCTTGCTCTGTGTAGTTGTGGCCCAGTCCGGCCTGGCATTTTTTTTTTGGCTTCCACTGGCCCTGTTTCCTGGGTGTTAATACTGGGTTCATTATTTTCTATACCTTCTGATCCCTGCTTCCAAGTTACTTCTATGAACATGATAATAATAATAATACTTATAGAAAACTCATGCTCTATGGACTAGTATAAACTCCTCTTACATACTAACTCATTTAATCCTTATGAATAACTCATAAAACACAGAAATTTTAGTAACTTTCCTGTGGTCACATAGTCCCACTCAAGGTAAACTTCAAATCCTAAACGGTCTGCCTTCACAATCTCTTCTCTTAACCCCCTTCCACCAGTAATCTTCAACTGGCAGCTATTGTCCTTCTGACTTTTTGAGAACTACACCATGCCGAGGCTCTGGCTACAGTCCAGGACTCAGAGCAATGCATTTCTTTGGATTTCAGTGTCTGTGCTGAAGTCAAGCTCTCCACCTCTCTCAGAAAATGAGTACTAAAAGTTAAGGTACCTGGAGCAACTAAAGGTTTAGAAACCTAACTAGAATATTTAAAGCTCAGGTGGAGGCTAAGGAGCATCCATTTACACAGCTCATTTTTACTGTCTTTGTTCTGTACAAGGCATGATCATCAGTCCTGGCTAGTTCACAAGCTACTGGTAGGTGCCTGGGCAAAGCCCTTGGCCTTTGCATGCTTCTTATTTTATCAGCAAAATGAAGAAAACATTACCTGCCAATCAGAGTTCCAGGACAAATTAAGTAACATGATATATGTAAAACCCACAGTGCTCAAAAAAATATGTAAAAATAGGTAGGTTGTTTCTCCTGTGTATTGTTTTTTAATAAAAATATAAATTGAAAAACCTTCAAACATTTGTTTGACATGGTATTTCATACATGGTCAACTGTTTAGTAAAAGCTATGTTGATATATTAATATTTTCAGGACACTTTTTGCAATTAACTAGCAGACTGCTGTTAGTCAAAGTTCCATTTTCATTCCCAAATTGCTTCTGAATGTTTTTCTTTCCTTCTTGGGGATGAAAATAGATCATTAAATTCTATCACAGCCTGATTCTTTTTCACCTTTGAAGTTAGCATCTGAGGTTTCTTCTGGAGATAGGGATTCTGCAAAGGGCAGCTTTATTACTCATCTCGGGTAAGCAAGGATTAGGGAGATAATCAAAGGTCACAGTCAAAGCTGTGCTGAATTACTTTTTCACAAGCAAACAAGTTCCTGCCTATATGTCTGTGGAATCAGACTTCCTGCAAGAAGGATTGCCCCGTCTGCTTTTTGACTTCATATCTCAGCTTCTTTCACGACTAAAAGAGAGGAAGTTTGTTTCTGTTAGTGTGAAAATTGTTCCCTGCTTTCAAACAGGCACTACCGTTCTCTTGTCTCACTCAGACAAGTCACGTTGTCTCCTAAATCCTAGACTGGGATGTGGACTCAGGAATCCTGAGTACCATAGGGCCCACGGCTGACATTCCCCAAAGTTGAGCCTTGACTCTCACTCATTTTGCTGTCTTGTGACTACTTCCCCAACAAGTTGTTGTCACTCACAAGTGACAGCTTAGCAGGAACTCATTAAAAACACTGTCAGCTTATTTTCTACAGCCTGTGAACTTATTTAACCACATAGGCCCCAGTTGAATATCACATATTAATTAAACACAACCCTGATATCCATACATGGTTTGTCACTGTTATACAATTTTACATAAAATCACAATCAGCTGCCTGGTACTTCCCAATTTCTCCCCCTTACTTGCACCTTCCAACTGGGCAATCTCTATGTGTCACACTGTTTAAAGCAAAATGGTTGCAGTGGGAGAGAAGCTGTGGGGCCAACAAGTCAGGGGCACATTCTTGAGCAAGTAGCACCTGATGATTGGAAATGGCTGCAACAGAGGGAGGCGTCTACAGCTACAGAGGATCAAGCAAAAGACCTCGAATGGGTTAAACCACTCTGAAGAAGAAACGTTCTGTCGTCTAATTTTACTGGGCTCTAAATCCGATTATAGGGTCCGCCATTCATCATGGTGCTCCTCGCAGGTGTTTATAAATTTCTTTCTATTAATCCAGATAATAGACTCTTACAAATTGTAACTTTAGTTCGAGGATAAAACAAAATGTACTTGGTTGAATGAAAGACACACTTTATGTTTCCCCTTCTTCTTTACACTTGAGATCTTTTTATTTTCTCTGACACATTTTTATGATGGAGGAATGGGATTGACAGTATGTTTTCCATCTGTTTGGTTGGTTGACTTTGGTTTGACATAAATAGATTTTCATATTTTGAAGGAAAGGATAAACTTTTTAGAATGGCAAAGGTAAAATACGAATCATTAGAATTGGCATTTCAAAGGGTTTGGGGAAGGAAAATAATATTTTGGTTCTTTATCTAAAATTTTATTCATTATTCAAAAATAGAACGCGTACTAATATTTTGAAAGCCTGTTTTGCATGTGCTACTTTGTTTTATTTCAACGCTCCCATGTATTTTATTCTCGTTTAGTAAATGTGAGGTAAAAGATTTTGCCAAAGTTCACATGCCAATTAGTACTTGAACCCAGATTTGACATCAATTCTGCAAGGTAGATCGTGCCTTGCTCAAGAAGGCTGTCTGTGCTCTGGGTAAGCCTGAGTATGTACACAGAGGAGGGGTACACTGGATATTAGCTCCCCAGAGACAGCAGAGGAGGGGTACACTGGATATTAGCTCCCCAGAGACAGTGTCACAGGGGCTGCTGGTCTTTTCTCTTCAGTGACGCATCCACAAGGTTTAGGAACTGTCTGGCCCACAGTAGGTGCTCCCTAATTGTTTGTTGAGGGATGAATAAATTAATACATAAAGAGATTTTAAAGCAGGAAATAACACAGAGTAATTGCAAACCTTGAGTGATACTGCCTTTTAATGTCTACTCATTTATTTTCTTGAACTTTTAGTTATGAGAAAATTTTAGGTCTATTGATAACATAGTTAATAATAATGTGTCATGCATTTCAAGTAAGCTAGATGAGTAGATTTTATGTTTTATCACTACAAGAAAGTATGTGCAATGATGGATTTGTTAGTTGACCTTGACTTAATAATTCTTCAATGTATACATATATCAAAACATCACATTGTACCCCATAAATATATACTACCATTTATTGATTCAAAATAACATATAAAAAAGGAAAATAAACAGTTTTGGTGTTAGAAAACTTGACATATAACCAACAGTATACTGACATTTCATAACCTTCTAGAGAATGTGGTAGTAGATGCCAATAAGAGGGATAAACATTGATGTGTAATAAAATAGATGAATCATTATGTGTGCTCATATCTGCAGAACTTTTCCCTACTATTACTTCATTCCATGAAACAGGGACTGGACAGAATAGAGGAGAATAGATGAGTTGGAAGAAGGTTTATAAAGTAATTAAAGTGTGTGGAGCTACTCTTATAACCTTTTTATATGATTAGAGGATATTTGCTGTGTTTTTAAGTTATTTAATGGTATATATGTTGGATGTTTCTTACCTGGCATATCAGCTGTTTGCAATAGCAGATAAGAGAACAAAAGGGTTTATAAGTCAAACTGAAGACCTCCAGTTGGGGAGAGGTAGGTAATGATACTTTGATCTAAGACCTCTCATAGATGGACCTCACCCTGAAAAGCAATCTTAGCTCCTTCCCTGGTTAGACCTAATGAAGATGTGAGAAAGAGGGCAGAACCAAGGGTCTAGAACACCGGTGGCTGGAGACCCTGCACGTCCTCGTCAGAGCACACAGCACATCAGGATATATATCTCTTTATTCTCATATGCATATTACATCTTTGGGAAGGCTCTAAAGAAACTCCTCATTCCACTTTGTGAACTCCAGGAACTTCTGTGCCATAAACGTAAAATAAGATAAGGAACAAAAAGAAAAACAGCTGTTTGCAAAAATGTGTACATGTGATAATGAACTATATCTACTGATCAATATTTCTGTCATGGGCAGTGTGGGATGGGGACAGACACTAGTGAGGACACTATCTCATGGTTGTGTTCCATCTTACCGAAGAGAGAAGGACGGATGACACGACCACTGGGGCAAGCTCAAGGTGTTTCTGTGGATACACATCATATGATGAAGTGGAGAGCTGTCCTTCCTAAAAAGTATTTAATTTAAAAGTTCTCTCATAGAGAACTTTTTTTATTATTTACTCTAGTTTCTTAATTTTTCCTTACAAACTACAAAGGGATCATAACCTTTTCCTTTGAAAATTAATAACTAGAAACTACTCTCCATGTTTTACCTACAAAATAGCTCACCGAATCTGATATGACTATAAAATTAATACCCTATATGAATTAAGTTTAAGGAGAAAAGTTGGGCACACAACAGAAGAGACTGCCTGGCTTTGTGACCCGTGTCACAGGTAAGGTGGAGTTGCTCAGGCTGTCTTAGAAGATAATTATCAAGAAAACAAGCTGAATTCAATCCCTCAGAGCTAATATGCATTTCATTATTTATACCTATTTAAAACCATGTATGCTCAATCTGTACTCTTCACGGTTATATGGCTTGACAGGAAAAAATGTACAGTTTTAGGTAAGGAATTTGGTGATCCGCGAGTTACTTATGCAGGAACTGTCTCTTACATTTGGCTAAAATTATGGAATCAACTTCCAGACTTATTGAGCAGGACAAAATGAACTGAAGTGACCTCAGGTAAAGGGTTTGCAGGGTCTGTTCAAGACAGACAGGAAGGTGCTCCAGACAGATTTCATAACACACAGAAGTACATTCAACAGGTTGTGCCATAAAATCCTTAGTCTAATTCTTTGAGGACAAATGGAGAGACTTTCCCTTAAGAAGGTGGCATTAAGCTAAAATTGCCTTCAAATTGACTCTTTCTGGCATAATCCAGGAAGAAATCATTCATATGCTTTGCTTTACTTCCAAACTTAACCTAGATTGAGGAGAAAGATAAACAGTAATCTCTTAAAACAATGTATTGAAGTTTGTAAAACCCAGCATTAAAATCCAATTTATCTTCCATCTTTTTATGTATTGATCTTTACATATAAATTAAAAATAAATATTTTTACCTATGTATATGATTTTCCCTTTATACCAATACCACTCTTAACTGAGTCTCACTCAAAACTATATGCCTTATTTTAATAAAAAAAGTATTTCAGTGAATAAATTTAAATATACTGTAATAGTCTACTTGTGTGTAGTATTCTTTCAGTTTAATAAACTTCCTGCATACCAAATTTAAAACTTAAATCCTTACTAGATATCATACAAAATCTATGACATTCTATTTAAGTAATATGATATGATACTATTATAGTCTTATACATAAATGAATATATATAGTCAGATATGTTTAAGTCTTGTAAAACCTAATTTGGGGCTTTATAGCACAGAGAAAAGAATCAGAAAAGAATTCTAATTTTAGCTTTGCCATTTTCTACCTGAGTAATTGTCTCCAAGTTACTTAACTACTTTAATCTCTATTGGTTTCCCTTTTAAACCATACTACCTTTATGTCATGGTGTTTTATGTAGATTAAACGAGGAAACACGTATAAAATATCTATCATACAACAGGAGGCCCCAAAATGTCACTGTCTTCCTTTGTGGGTGTATTCATTCTTCTAGAAAATTGCAATTGCCTAAAAGAAATTTGACAATAAAAGAAATGCTTAATTCTCCCTTAATCTTCTCCCTATTATTTAAACACCAGTTGGTAATTTCGAACTGAATCAATATTTCAAAAGATGATTTTCAAAATGTATCATTCTTTCAATTGATATGCACAAGTGGGTATTGTATATTACAATTGAGTCATCACGGAAATGAATCAACTACCCCCAAATTTCCTTCTTACTAGAATATTAAGATAGATACTCTATTTTCTATGAATTACCAGTTTTGAAAATAAGTTGTGGATTTATTAGCCACCATAAATAAGGAAAAATATATTTCTGCTAGCGTTGCTTTCTCTTTTTGTTACTATTATTGTGGATTTGTGAGTTTTAACGTATGTAATATATCTCTATCATCTAGAATCATTTTTGCTCTTTATGACACTCAGAGTCACACATTTGCCATTCTGAGTTTCTTCCAGTTAAGTCCTATCCTTTAAATTTGACCTCTTATTACAAGCTTTCTTGTTTCTATCATAACAAAATATCTGGATTCAACAATTTTACTTTGCAGTGAGCACACAGTGCTTACTTTATATCCTTAGTTAGCAGTGAGCAATGTATAAGCAGCATGATAAGGTAAACATTGGCATTTAACTTACCTTAAACTCATGCTACACGGGTAACTTGTTTGCAGGATGGAATAAGTGTAAGTGGGGATATAATGCAAACAAAAATCTAATTTTTCAAAATGTGAAGTCAATAGTAATTATGTATATTATTACATAATATTAAATAATGTAACTTTGAACTAAGCATACACTATTAGTTCAAATATGAAAGATCATTCCAATAGAAACAAGTGAAAGAGACAGTTTGAGAATTCCATTTCTTCTCTTTGGCTATACATTGGGAACATTTCCTATATTTAAGGAAAATTTAATTTTTAACGGTTGGCACTCGCCACATTTATTAACATTAAAATTATAAGGAGTCATCAAAAGTACTTCCAAAATAATGACATTTATTACTCTGCACCATGAAAACCACCTCATACAGGAAGTCAAATCAATGAAATTTATTAATGACAGTTCATCGTGAAAAATAATTCAAAGTAGGGTGAGGATTTCCTGATTTCTACTGACTCTTACTCAGTATCCATTATTCCAGAGCTGAGTTGATTCTTGTAATTAAGCTTCTTAACAAACATGTAGAATATAATTATATATTTTTAAAGCTAACAAAATGTACAAACAGAACATGAGAGTTATTTTTTTCTTCTGCTATTGAAACTTTGTAACTGAACAATCTGTTAAAGATTGAGACATATTATAGCACTTTATTTCCTGGGAAAAATAAACTTCCTCAGATCTCTACTTTCAAGTGCTAACTATGCTTTATTTCTCCATAGGGTCTACTTCACTGGGAAAGGCTAACACTTCTGAAGAAGCTGCTCCCTCTGTATTTAGGGTTTATTTATGAGTAGACCGTGATACTTGAGGTAAATTCCTGTCAGTTATACTCATTGCTATCCATATTCTCAAGGGATTGCGTAGACACTTCCCTGCATTCCCAGCAGTTAGAACACAAAATAGTGATCCCCCAAACAAATGAGGTACACCCCGTGCTCTCCCAGCAGAGTTCTGTCAGGAGATACAGGCACAAGTAACCACACCCCAAGTGAGGTGTCACAGGAGCTTTCATAGGAACACAGATAAGTGCTGTGCTAAAACCAAAAGAGAGAGAGAACATTTACTCTGGAGAATAAAACATCAAGAAATTTTACTGAAGGTCTCCAGGTAAGGCTCCCAGAGGTGGCATGTGAAAGCAACCTTGGATGATAAACAAAGTGGTCTGGTTAGCTGGACACTGAATATGTTACAAAGTGTTAAAACCATGCTTGCCGGGCAACGCCTGTGGCTCAAAGGAGTAGGGCACCGGCCTCATACACCAGAGGTGGCAGGTTTAAACCTGGCCCCTGACAAATCTCCAAAAGATAAAAAATAAAAAATAATTTAAAAAACATGCTTGCCTTTGTCATGCAGGCATGGATTAGGTGTTCTGGAAAGATTTTCATAATGTAAAGTATACCAAGGGCTGGAGCCAAAGCTTTAATTTCTTGCAACTATTACCTTTTGGGACACACACAGCATTGCATTATTGGTATACGTTTCTCATTTTATGGGGTTCACACAACCAATATGCTTTGAACGTTGTTTAACTTTCATTACCTATGTCATGGAATCAACACTACTCCTATTTTGTACGAAAACAATATCTGTATGTGTAGGTATCTGATAATCAGTCTCTTGTAGATAATAGCAAATGCTTCCAAAGTTCTAATTGAATGGAAGTTGTGATATTAAACACTTTTTAAGTTTAGTTCATTTAAGACTATTCTCATTTCTCTTTCAGAAATGTCAATAAATGACGTGTAATAGCTCTTAGCAATTATTAATATATTGTATTTCTCATAGAAACAAGGTTTTTTTGTTTTTTGTTTTTTTTACAAAAAGAATAGTATTGTAGAAACATTTTCCTCACCCCCACCATTGAGTTTTAGGTTAACTGAACAGCCGCTTGAGTAAGGACAAACCATGTGGTCTTTTGTGCTTTAAACATAATCTAGGAAATCATGACCAAAAAACACGGCATAATCAATAGTCTACAAAATGAGTATGGGTTGTTAATTGACCAGGATCAGCCTTCCCTTTAATTATTTAATAGGAAAATCTGACAGTGATTGGGTAATTATTCTAAATTTCTCTCTCCTGGATATAAGAATTCCCTTTCTCCTGGGTTTGCTGCAGCTAGAAGATGCTGTGCGGAATGTTTAATTGAACAGAACATTTTTCAGAGCTCCCTTTCCCTCTGTGGTAGGCGTCAGCAATATTTGAGATGGCCGCGGCTCCATACTCCTGGAGGAAGGCTGATCCTTTTAGCCATTGACAAATAGCCTAACAAAAAAAAAACTTGGTTACGACAATTTTGTGATTTTTTTTTTCAGAGACTAGATTATTCTGACAGATACAATACTGAAGAAGATATCTGGGTTTCAAATCCTGAGGCCTGTGTCCTTAGCAGGGGTGCATGGCACGTGAGAAGGCAGACGGGCTTCGTTCACTTCATTCACATCACCCTCAGGCACCCTGGTGGGAGATCAAGATTCAGGATATGTGTCTGTGCTGTGTAGGTTTCTTTGTATGCACACGTGTGCAGGTAATTTCTGTCTCTTATGAAAATCAGGAAATGCATTGCATTCAGGTCAGCATCCACCAGTTGCAAAAATCTGCAGAGTCAAGTTTTCTCTGCTGCTCATAGTCTCCCTGACTACTGAACCCTGGTGGTCATTCACCACTTTACTGGAGCTGCAGAATTTCTTACACAATCCAGCAGACGGTGAAATATTTCATACACTCATTTCTCTGCGCAATCTGGAAAAATAAAGAAGAGACCAACAAGGCCATTTGCTTTAAGAAAAATGAGAGAAACCACGTGTCTTTGTGGAATTAAGGACAATAAGTTATGTGTCTAGACTCCTGAACTCACTTTTTGTTGCTCGTTGAAGTCCAGTGCATATTAAAGCTATCAGTCTTGTTCTGCTTGGTTCCTCATACCTGTTAGAGCATATTCTGGAGTATTTCTGTCACCCACTTGGTTTATACTACATTGAAGGTAGAATTCATTATGCTGAAAACCAAAGTAAAATATAAATATTTAAACTATATGATATCTGTAACTTAGTAATATGATGAAGTTAAATTATATTCTTATGGTACAATCTGAAATACTTGAGCAGCATAGAATAATGGTGAAGGATAAGTACAATTAAAACAATCAGTCAGCCTGAGTTGGAATTCTGGTTCTGCTCCTTGTTACTCTCTGACTTGGGCAAGTTTCTTAGCTTCTTTGTGCCCAGAACCCTAACTAAAAATGCAGATCCCAGTAGTGGTTATTTCAAAAAGCATTCTGAAGACTGAGTCAATAGAAATAAACAATACTTGTAAATATATAATAGTAAGCATCGTATACTTGTTTACCAAATACAAACCTTGTTTCAATGATTTGGGAATTATCATTCTCTTGCCTAAAATTCCTATAGCAACATTTAATTTGCCAAATATAAGAGTGTCTTTTTTATTCGGTCCATCATCTTTAATTTTACAAATATGTATTATTTATTTATAAATACATATTTACAAATATGTATCCCCCAGCAAGACATGATTCCTGTAGCCTCTTTAACTTTTTTCTTCTGTACTTGGAACAACACCAATAATCAAACAGGGAATTAAAAAGTATTTGTTAAACAAAAAATTCCAAGAAGGTATGAAAATCAGACCATCACGTTGCCAATGACAGGGTTAGCCAACAGATGTTACTTAGTTAGATAATATATCTCCCTAAGGACTGAAGATCTGAACAAAATGATTATGCCTCAAGAATGTTGAATACTTGCGAAAACTGTCACGGACTGCTCCAACAATAAATTCCATAAAAATTGGAGTTTGTTTGTAGATCAAATTGCTCTCATTTCAATAGCCTTATCATGAAATTCACAGTGATTTTAGGACACAGAAAGTCGCAGCTATTTCACCGTCATCAGGCATTTTCCATATCCCTGAAACAAAAATGCAAACACGTACTTGCACACACACACATACAAGCACCAAGATTTAATTTTGTTTGTCAATTTATCAACATACAAAATGGTGAAAATAATAGCAAGATTTACCCCAGCTAAGTAGTTAATTGCGGCCTGTGAAATATTTTCAAACACAAAGTACCATATGAATTCTTAATGATAGTAATTAGTAAGCCTGCTGATTTTAAAAGGTAAATCCATTCACCTCAGCCTATTTCTGCCATTTTAAACTCATAAAATTTCTTTATCTGCAGTTTCTGTTGGATGAAAAAAATGTCAATATACAAAACACAAGCGATCAGGTAATTTTAAAAATCTATCACTAATTCATCTATTGGGAAATAATTTTAAATTAATTATCTATGATCATGCAAATAAATGTATAATATTTGACCTGTAAAAATATTTACTGGGAATTTTATAGGTTTTACTTGTATTTGGATTCAGTAGATATCTTGTTAGCAGGTTAGGATGAAGAATAGAGTTTTTTTATTTGTCAGAGAAGTATCATTCCACAAATAGGGCTAACCATTAGAAAAATCACACATCATAAAAGGTACAATAGAAGTTTACATACCAGAACTGGTTAAGAAATTAGAGACCTTCTGTATAGGAGTCCTGTGTACTTATGGGTACAGTTATACTGAGAAAGGGGAAAATGAGAGATGGGTGGATGGCTCAATCTAAAATGCTAACATATCACAGAGGAAATATTTAACAGCATTAGATTTGGATTAAAAATTTAAAAGACCCAGGGTAGCGCCTGTGGCTCAGTGAGTCGGGTGCTGGGCCCCATATACTGAGGGTGGAGGGTTCAAACCTGGCCCTGGCCAAACTGCAACAAAAAATAGCCGGGCATTGTGACAGGCACGATTAGTCCCAGCTACTCAGGAGACTGAGGGGAGAATCACCTAAACCCAAGAGCTGGAGGTTGCTGTGAACTGTGACACCACACCACTCTTAAATATGACAAATGGTTTATCTGGGTTTTGTTTTGTTTTTATTTTGGAGATGAGGTCTGCCCTGTCACCCAGGCTAGAGTGCAGTGACATGATCACATGGTTTACTGTAACCTCAATCTACAGGGCTCCAGTGATCCTCCTGCCTCAGCCTCCAGTGTAATAGGCCAAGTTCAACCAATCATTTCTGACTATTGGATTTTTTTTTTTAATAGGCAGAGTCTTGCTATGTTCCCCAGGCTGGTCTTGTACACCTCACCTCTAGCATTCCTATTGTCCTGGTCTTCCAAAACACTGGGATTACAAGCATGAACCACTGTGCCCTGGCTGATGTTTGATATTATAACTGTCTCTCTCAACTTACTAGAATTGGCCAACATCATAAGTGCTAGGGTTAAAAGAATAGGCCTTTAGACTCAAACCCTGATACTTAGCATTTGCTTGTAGCATGGCCTTGGGCAAAATACATATCCAATCTGTGTCTCATCAATTTCTTCATTTATACAAATGAAAAGGGGGCTCGGGTAAGTCTGTCTGGATCACTAGAGAATCTGGGAGAACTAGACTAGCTGGACGCGGCTGAAAGTCGGTTCCCAGGACGAGGAGAGATGTCTCCCTATACCTCTGGGTTGTCTGTCTTTGTTATTTTTTTGTCTCCCTGTCATTAGTGTTTCATTGTCCTTGCCTGCTTCGCATGCTTTGTGTATAAGTCATGGTGGGACAGGGACTATCCACACTCCTCACCCCTTCAGAGTGCCTTCTCACTAACTTTTTTGATTTCAGCCGTTGCACCAGGAGATATGGCACAAAAGTGAAACCAGGCTCACTGTGCACTCTCTGTGAACTAGACTGGCCAGCATTTGGGACAGGGTGGCCCCCCCCATGGGATCTTTTAACCTCCCAACATCAGGACAATTATTTACCACTGCCCCAGCCGCCCGGACCAGATCCCCTACATCTATGTCTGGATCAACTCTGCTTCTGAAGGTCCAATTTATATTTGGAAGTGCAACAGCCATCTAACCCCCTCCAATGTCCTTTTTTGCTTCCCCCTCAGGTCTGTCTCAGGCACACCAGCCTAAGACTCCCAAGGCCCAGATTCCTCAGCTGCGGGAACACAAAACTGGCACTCCCATAATGCCCCTTCCTCCTGAGGACCCTATCTTAGACCCACCCCTCCAATACCATCCTTTGCACCCTCTTCTATCCACCTCTTCCCCAAATCCCCTGAGGGAGGGGGCACCTTTGGCAGCTCCTATTTTGCCCCTACATCAACTGGCCCCCACCCTGCATCGGGAGAGCAACCTTTTATGCTCCTCCAAGTCTTATTCACATCTGAGGAACGCAAGCGTATCCTGAGGGCAGCCAGGAAAGCTGTTCAGGGACCAGACGAGCAGCCCAGCACCAAGGCTGCCCTGTTGGAAGCTCAATTCCACCTCTGCCCCAAATCCCCTAAAGGCGGGGTCACCCCCGGTGGCTCCTCCAGAGAAAAACGACCTCCATAGGACCCTAACTTTGATGAAGGTAGGGAAACTCTACTTCGGTATCTCCAGATTCTAATGTAGGTTCTCTGGATAGCTACTAAAAGACCTACTACTTTGTCTAAGGTTAGTGAGATCATTCAGGGAGCCACAGAAAGCCCTGCAGTTTTCTCAAAGGGCTGCAGGAAGCCTATATGCTTCTATTGATCTTGGGACCCCAGAAAATAGGTGGGCTATAAACATAGCCTATATTACTCAGTCGGCCCCCAATATTAGGAGGAAGCTACAGAAGCTTGAGGGTTTTAAAGAAAATAATCTCAGTGAGTTGATGGAAGTAGCCCTATGTGTTTTTAACAACTGGGAGCCGGTGGCCATGGCCACCACCAAATGAATCACTAAGGTCATTATCACCACCCTACAAGAGCACTCCCAAGCCCAAGGGACTCCTCAAGGCAGGGCTTCTAGGCCGCCCTAAAGCCCAATCAGTGTGCCGATTACAAGGAACTGGGACACTGGGAAAATGAATGCCCACAGAGCATTAGAGCACAGACACAGGTACCTGCCAAGGTCTTAGTCGAAGATATTGACTAAGTTGGGGCTCCTTCACCCAGGAGCCATGATCAACTTACAAGTGGGAGGCCAGCCTGTGTACTTTCTGGTAGATGCAGAAGCTGCCCCTGACAGCTGATGTGCTCACCTTCGCGGAGGTGTCCAAGGACCCCAAGGGCCTGGAGTGGCTCTAGAGCCCCCAGATTGTGGGGCTGTACAACCGGCTGCTGCAGCGCTATGAGCTCAACTGCCACATGAGAGAGGCAGCAGCAGGGATGCTGAAGAACATCACAGCGGGCAATTGCAGGCCTGTCCCCACAGTAAACCAGACTGCTGAGCTGCTTGGCCCTGGAGCAGGAGCACATCCTGAACGCCCCTGCTGGACTGTGTCCAAACAAAGGACCACCACCACCTACTCTCACTGACTGGCCTCATCTGGAACCTGTCTCGGACCGCCAGGAACAAGAAAGAGCTGCAGACACCAAAGGACAGACAGGCCCATGGCAAAGGGAAACACACTGGCCAACTGAACAGCCAAAGCGGCTGTCCTAAGACCAGTGGGGCCCTGCCCACATTCTTCCCAGTCTTACCTGACCGCTTTGCCGCCATCACCGGTCTACTCAGAAACAGAAGTAGAAGAAAATAAATGCCAAGATTGCCTAATAGGTCCCCGAGACTGGCTCATTTGCCCAGATACACACCCTTTCCTCCCAGAGTCATTAGAACAACAACTTGTTAACCAGCTACACCAGGGAACTAAGCTAGGAGCCACAAAACTCAGGCAACTCATCTCCAAACACCTGTACATTTCCCATCTCCACAAATGGACTAAGGACACAGCTTCCAGATGTCTCCCATGCATCAAGGTAAATGCAACCCCGGTGCCTCACTACATGGCGTCGTGCCTCCCACGCACCAATCCAGGGGAACCTTGGAAACTCGACCTTGCCCAAATCAAGCCAGGGTGGTACGGATATAAATACCTCTTAGTCTTAATTGATACCTTTTCAGATTGCCCAGAAGCATCCCCTTATAAAAAGGAAATGGCCCTAACAGTGGCTAAACACCGTCAAACTGTCATTATTCCCCGATTTGGATCACCTCTCACCCTGGGGTGTGACAATGGCCCGGCCTTTATTGCCCAGGTCTCTAAGAACCTGGCAGCTGCATTAAAAATTACTTGGAAATTACATTATGATTATAGGCCTGAAAGTTCAGGACAGGTAAAAAGAATAAATAGAACATTAAAGGAAACTTTAACCAAATTATACCTAGAACCTGGAAACAACTGGGTAGATCTACTCCCCTTCGCTGTTTTATGGGCTTGATGCACCCCCTACTTCCAAGGACTAACTCAGTTTGAAATACTCCATGGTAACTTACCCCCCATAATCCCTAAACTGATGAACTGTTAGCCCCTATCCATAATCATAAACTTTTAAGCTCATTACAGGCCCTGCAAAAACTACATATAGAGCTCTGAGATGCCATCCAGCCAATCACATCTGTGCCCACCAATACCCCCTACCAGAACAACTCCACAACCTCCAACCAGGAGACTGGGCTTGAGTAAAAAACATAACCCAGAAACCTTAATCCCCTGATGAGAAAGTCTTTCCCCTGTTATTTTAACTACCCGAACAGCCGTAAAGGTCGGGGGAAAGAAACCATGGCTCCACTATACACACACCAAGAAAGCCACCAAGAACCATATCCTTTCAACCTGGCACCTCAAGCCCACCGAAGACCCCCTCAAACTTCGGCTGTGCAGATCTGCCTGCTCCATGTCAACCAAGTTACCGGCAGAAGAGAATACTATTACAATAAACATCGACTCATCCCCCACAACTGGATCCTCTCCTGTACCGAAGACGGCACTGAGATCACTTGCACACTTGCAACTGACCCCCAACCAGCCTTTGACTTTGATCTCTGCACCTTGCTTAGCCATGGCTTTACTGGAGGCTCTACATTCAGGTTCAGAGTAAGGGGAGATTCCGGGTGGGGCTGCATAGGAAGTACATCAGCCTTAAGACTTCGTAATACTGAGTTTTATCTATGCCCTTCAGGCAGAAAATCATGTGGAGGAGCTGGGGATTACTATTGTAAAAGTTGGGGCTGTGAAACTCTAGCATCTTGGGGAGTAACTGGAGACCCACACATAGGAATCCATAGAATTAATCTGGGAATATGTACCCAGAGTAAGAACTGCAACCCCATGAAACTATTCATTAAAGACTGGTGGGAAGAAGAATGAAGAACAGGCTGCACTTGGGGAATCAGATTTTATGTCACTGGACAGGACCCTGCCATTTTACTTACCATCCAGAAAACCCCCCAGCATCATCAAACCAATATGCCCAAACCCCGTTCTTAATCCACAGCCCCCAAATATTCTCCCCAGGGCTCCTTCAAAAACTCCCCCATGAGCTTAACCCCTACTATTCCAGACCAGGTGCCTTTTCCTGTTGTCACTATTCCCATTCCTTCATCCCCCATACTAACTATTTTAAATGCTGTATTCAAATTTACTAACATCCAGCCCCACTGTATTATGTAGGAATAGCTATAAATGCAACTCTTGAACCTTCCCCGATGCAAATACTAAATGCCTCAGTCCACTTTTTTACAGAAGAATAATAGCCTACATACTTGGGGCTCCACCCCACCTTAACCCTAGAATATCTGCAGGAACAAGGACTGTGTGTAATATCCCCTGGGTATCTGTTAAGTTCTTCTCCATTGAAGGTAAGTGTCTAAACACCATTTTGCTCGCCAACTCTACCAGCTTAACCCATATTATCCCTCAAGTTTTCATTGATTCTGGACAAGGAGGACTTTGTCTGACCCTAGGGGAAATATATTATTTTTATACCAACCACTCTGGAGTCATAAAAGACAGCTTAATCCTAGTCAGAAAGAGTCTGCATAAGCAGGAGATGCTACAAAAAGAAAATAATAATTGGTATGAAACATTATTTAACTGGTCCCCATAACTAACCATCATCTTATCAGCTATAGTCGGACCACTCCTGCTTCTTCTAATTAGAGTTACATGTGACTCCATCATCTTCAACCACCACATAGCATTCATACAACAAAGACTCCAAACCATAAAACTAATGGTAATGCATACCCACTATCAGCCCCTTCCTAGCAATTCAGATGAATCAAAGGTTTGATTCCCCAACAAGACCAGTGGGGAATGTGATAAACCGACACCAAAAAGACCCCAGTCTGTCTCAGCCTGAGTTGCTGCACATCTCCACCCCCCAGGGAAAATGCAGGGGAACAGGTCTCAGAATAGAACAAGGAAGTTCTCTGAGTTGCTAAAACCCCCCTAGCTATGGCTAAACAATGGTGGAAACTCACTCAAGTGGAGTTTCCCAAATTGTAATTCCTCCTTGAGCCAATTGTCATGCTGTAATCCAGCCTGGAGCTAACTGTCATGTTCTGCTTCTGTACTTGTTTGCTTGCCATGCAGCACAAAAAAGGGTATAAAAATCAGCTTGCTCTTCACTTCGGGGTCACCTGCCTTTGAGACCAGCAGTCCCCTGCACAGGTGCAATAAATCACCAATTGATTTTTATGTGAGTGGGGGTCCAAGTCTATTTTTACAGGCTGATACGGGTACAACAGAACCAAGCCAGGACCTGCCAAACAACAATGACAACTACAACCAAAAAAATGCCTGGGCATTGTGACAGGCACTTGTGGTCCCAGCTACTTGGGAGGCTGAGGCAAGAGAATTGCTTAAGCCCAAGAGTTTGAGGTTGCTATGAGCTGTGATGCCATGATACTGTGCCTAGGGTAACATAGTGAGACTCTGTCTCAAGAAAAAAATAAAATAAAAAGGGTACTAAACCTATATTAAAGTGTTAAAATTGATGCCAACTTAAAGAGTTTCATAAATGCTTAAAAGCACGGGTGATGAATAACTAAGTACTCAAGGTGTGAGCACATTTGCATGTGCATACGTGTGTATTGGATTTAGTGATAAATACACTGAACAGAAGAACTCTGAGGACAAAGCTTTCCAGTAAACTTGCAGAGACAGACTTTCAGTTTACTAATTATGCAGTAAAAATAATTTGACCATATCAGTTAAACTAGTTTGCATATTTTATTGATCAAATGCCTGCCTATCTCAAAAAAATACTTAACAGTTCTTTAGATGTAGTGTTTGCTTTCCACCTGCTGCATTACTTCAAGGCTGAAACTGCCAAAAATGCTCATTCTTTCAGCCAAATTTGTCAAAGGCTCAAGCATCATGGTTTGGATTTTTAATATAGAAGAGAGTGAGAAGACCTTTTATGAATCCATTTTTCTCCACTTTCTGGTATGTGACTTTGAGCAAATTTCTTCAACTCTACAAGCATCAGTTTACTCACAAAATAATGTAAGTCATAGCATTTACCTTACTTAAATAAGAAGATAAACAAGTATGAAAAATTTTCATAGTTTTCATAAAATTATGAAAATTAAATTATAGAAATGTAGGTAAAACATTTTGCTGATATGAACTGATCAACTGAGATTGTTATTATATCTTCAAGATACTGTCTTATGCATTCTAATTCCTCAATATGTTTCAATACTTGGTAGGCCAATAATAGTCACAATTGAATAAACATGGAAAAGTATGAGCTTGACTGGGAGAATGATTTCTTAGAATAGTGTTACTCCAAGTGTGGACTCTGGAGTACCAGTAGGATCAGTATTCACTTGGACCCTTGTCAGAAATGCAAATCCCTACGCCCAACCCAAAACCTACTGAATCAGAATATCTGGGGGTGGAGCCCAGGACTGTGTTTTAACTAGATGTCTTTTAGATGATCCTTATGCATAATGAATTTAAGAAACATTTATCTAAAGTAGCTAATAGTTCTATAGAACTATTAGAATTGCCTCTGATGATTGTGCAGTCTAGACCAGGGGTTGCCATACATTTCTCTAAAGGGTCAGGAAGTGACATTTAGACTTTATGGACTATATGGTGTGTGTAACAAGTACTCATCTCTCTCTTGGAAATGTAAAAGGAACCATAGATAGTACCTTAACAAATAAATGCACTACCTTCTTGTGGAACTTAAATTACAAAAATGTGCAGCTGACTATACCTTGTTGACTCCTGAACTCTAATGGGCTTGTTCAGTGTGCAGCCCACATAAGTCTCAAGAGCTGGATGCTGATTCTTCACACTCAATTCGGATGTTGAAGTCCTAACCCCAATGTGATGATCTCTGGAGACTGGGTCTGTGGGAGGTGATTAGGTTTAGATAAGTTTCTGAAGGTAGGACCTTCATGACAAGATTAGTGCCCTGAGGAGAAAAGGAAGACAGAGCAAGCTGTGTGAGAGAGAGATCTCTATCTCTCTCCTTCCAGGAGCACAGGCCAAGGAAAGGCCATGTTAGCTCACAGAGAGAAGGTGGGTGTTGGCAAGCCAGGAAGAGGGCCCTCTCCAAGGACCAAATCTGCTGGTAACTTGATCTTGAATTTCCCAGCCTATGGGAAACCATCTGTAGTTTAAACCACCCAGTCTGTAGTATTTTGTACAACTGATAGAGATGACTAAGTTTACCATGTGCACTGGCTGAAGCACTCAGTCTGGAATGGATGAATTCAGGAAAATGTTTTCTTTTCTCTCTCTCTCTTTTTTAATTTCCCCATGCATTGCATTGTTTGTTTAGTTGGTGACATGGTCCTTGGGTTTGTGACATGATCAATTAGCAAATCATTAAATGGTTGTTCTTCTACCTTATGATTAGCTATGCAGAGTTAACTGTGAAAATTTTCAAAATCAAGGATGATTAAATGACTGTAATGTGGTTTGCAAAAAGAGCACCAACGGAGGCATTGGTGGCCTCAGAGATTTTTATTTGGCAAATGTAATCAGTATGTTTTCTGTTCCCTGGAAAGTGCGGAATTGCTGGTTGTTTCTCCCCCCTCTCCTTCTTCTTCTTCTTTTTTTTTTTTTTCAAAGAGTGCAAGGAAGCACACATAGTTCTAATAATAACAAAAATTAAGATCCTCTTGCCACCTTTTCACTTTGAAAAGTAGGTACCAGGGGGAAGGTAAAGGGCTTTTGCACTGTAACTCAGCTTTAAGTGGTATTACTGACATTTTAGAGGAGAAAAATGCCAGTATTAATTTATCAAAGCTAAAATTCTCAGGCACATTTTAACATCTATTCTGGTTTCCCAGGATTTAACTTACTTCCTGGAAAAGAATGACTCACTGGAAAATGCCCTCCTCCATTTACCAGGGAGGGGCTTAGCCCTCCCTGTGGCCTTGCACAGAGCGTACGCTGCAAAATGTCCATCAAGTAAAATTAACTTTGCAATGCTAAATACCTCGAGCCAGCCTAGAATCTTATAAGGGTCAATACAGAGATTCATATGGAAATTTTTTTCTGAACAATATTTACAACTGATTAAGAATTTTATTACTCAAGGACCCATAGATAAAAACAAACTAATTCTGACCTTACTTTCAGAAGCTAGTTAAATCAGTACTTCGATATTTTATCTACTCATTTATTCTTTCTCTTAGCAAGTATTTTTATGAAAACTAAGATTATTGAAAAGAAGTCATATTTTCAAAAATCCTCTGCTATACTGGAAAAATTAACATACAAGCAAATGTTTATCATATGGCATAAAATCATGTTCCAAGAATAAAGGAGAGTCTCCTTGTATGTCAGAAATTATATGAAAGTTTCAGAAAACAGATTTATTGAATAATATATTTTCAGTGTATGACATATCTTAGGTATTATTTTAAGCAGTGGAGACATTTCACTGAACATAAAAGAAAAAAATCCACCAAATATAACTTCTCACACTCCTGCAAGTTACATTCTAGTGACTGGGGAAGCAAACTATACACAATAAATATAATAAAGAAATAAATTATGCAGTGTGTTAGAAAGGACTTGCATTACTAGGGGAAAAAGGAAAAAAAAAAGGGCAAGGGGTCAGAAATATATTTCTGCCAGAGTAGAAGTAAGTTTTATTAAGGAAGAATGCCGTGAGTTATGATTATGAGTGTAGAAGATGACTGACCACCCATTCATTATTCAGTGAATAATTAAATCATTGCTAGTTGTCATAGTCTCTTCCCGATGTTACACTGGGTAATTTTAAAATAATAGATTTTATTTCTCACAGTCTGGAAATAGGAAATCCAAGATCAAACTGCTGTCTGGTAAGGGCTTACTCTCTGCTTCCAAGAGGATATTTCGTCGTCGTGTGCTCAGGAGGAGATGGACACTGGGTCCTCACCTGAGGAAGGGAAGGAAGACCCATACAGCTCTCCAAAGCCTGTTTTATAAAGGCGTTCACCCCATTCACAATGGTGGAGCCTTAATGACTTAATCACTTCCCAAAAGGCCCCACACCTTAATACCACCGCAATGGGGATTAAACTTCAACGTGGATTCTGGAGGCACACAAACATTCAGAGTACTGCACTAATGTAACCTTATAGGAAATTGTTTGTGCTACTGCTGATAAAACCTTCATAAAAACATATATTGAATTTAAGGCTTATTAAGATTATAGGATGCTATCAGCAGCTAGAGTTGTTACAAATAGAAGGAATGATACTACTAATTTTAAATCTAGCAGTTGGTGCAGCCCTGGGATCAGTATTCAAATGTTATTGCTAAAGTAAGATAACAAGGGTTGAATGGAGAATAATATTTCTGAGGAAGTGTGGGGCCAAAGTGGTTAATTACTACATAACTCCATGGCATCAGCAGTTTGTTATAGCAGTCTGTATCGACCTACCAATATGATATCTGGTCTTGTCATAGTTGTGGATAGCATAGAATAAGGTTCAGTAAACGTGTCTCTCAAGATGCAGAGAATAAATGTCTTAGGCTTTTCTAGCCATACCATCTCTGTACAACTACTCAACTCTGCCCTTGTGCTTTGAATGTAGCCAGACCTATAAACCTACAGGCAAGGTTTTAGTCCAATAAAACTTTATTTGATTTCAAACTTGAATTGTATATAATTGTCACTCATAATAAAACATTTCTTTAGGTCTTTTCCATCCATTTTAACGAGAAAAAAAAATAAAACATTGTCGACAGGCTGTACAAAAGAGATGGCTGTCTAGAGTAGCCCTGTAGGTCACAGTGTGCTAAGCACAGCCATTTACATTTTCATTTAATCAGTGTCACACAAGTCATGGTGAATGTGACTGGGACAACGCATAGCAGAAAGCTGAGTGAAAACATGCTTAAAGTGCTGAGTCAGTGTTGAGGCTGTAGAGATCACAGTTTAACTTAAATGCAATTACCTGGGTGAGTTACCTTAATGGGCCCTATTCTTAGGGAGGGCTTTAAATTTATTTACTAAATTTAGGCAAGTCCATCCTTCCAATTTATAGTGCTCTTGTAAAGTGGACCTTATTTCTCTGTCCCTTTGTACTTTGAGAAATATGGTATAGATTGAAACCACATGTTTCAGTCTGAACTCAGAGCTCACATCACTTTATTTGTAACAGCACAACTTTAATAGTTGTTATATAATTAGCATGCCCTGATCCAACATCAAGGTCAAAAGCCCTATTGTCAAGACGAGCTACAGAATAGGATTATTCTGCTGCCCCTAGGATGACTTGCTCCATGGATCAAAGTTTGGGGTCAATTAATTATATCATGTACTTTGACAGGGATAAGTCTATGTTTGGTTATTTAGAAGTTTTCTTACGCTCCGAGGTCACCCTAAACAAAATTACTAGTTCAGGTAATGAATTTTTTGGTTCCTTAGGGTAATTAATTTTCATATTGAACTAATAGATTAAGCTTCACAGCTTATATATTACTTCCTTTTCCCAGGAAGGTCAATTTCACTGATTAGAAGTAACAGGCAGTGAAAATCTGGTGTTGTAGCCATTCATTCAATTCTTGATTTAGAGAAGAAGTGATTATGTTATCTATGCTACGAAAGGGAGGGAGCACTTTGTGATTATAAATTATGACTATAAATAGAGCTTTGGAGGTGACATTTGAACAAAGGTTTAAAGGAAGCGAGTTGCCCATGCAATACCTGGTCTGTGCATGGCAAGGGGAGCAGGGCTGCCTTATGCCAAAGCAGCAGAGAAGCCAGAATGGCTGGAGTGGGTTGAACTATGGAATGGGAGGTCTCAGGGGATGAGATCAGAAGGACTTTGTGGATGATGTTAGGGCCACATTTAGAAGTGCCATTTGGATAAATGGAGAGTAAGGAAAAAATATAGTGCTAATAAGAGTGACTATTTATACCTAGCACTGAGAACAATGCTTTACACAAAGCATTGTCTTTGGTAAAGACAATTGTAAAGGCCTGGCCAAGTAGACATTTTTGTGCCTACATTACATTGGAAGAGATACAAGCTCAAAAAATAAGCTTTGTGGCTCAGCGCCTGTGGCTCAATGGGCTAAGACGCCAGCCACGTACACCTGAGCTGGTGAGTTTGAATCCAGCCCCAGCCCGCCAAACAACAATGACGGCTGCAACCAAAAAATGGCTGGGCGTTGTGGTGGGTGCCTGTAGTCCCAGCTACTTGGGAGGCAGAAGCAGGAGACTCGCTTGAGCCCAGGAATTGGGGGTTGCTGTAAGCTGTGATGCTACGGCACTCTACCCAGGGTGACAGCTTGAGGCTCTGCCTCAAAAATAAAATAAAATAATAAAATAAAATAAAGTAAAATAAAAGCTTTGTGAATTATGTGGTCATGCAATTAGTAAAAGACAGAACTAAGGTTAGAACCCAGAGTCTTATATTTGTCCTTTATACATCATGAAAATACCAGTTCTTTCAATAAAGGCAAGTTAGTAAGTTTAACAACTAGAAGTCTTATGTTCGGTCTGCACTGTGATCACTGCAGGATGAAAGAAAAGTTAGCAAAGACAACGAATTTTAAAATAAAGAATGAAATACTATTTTAAATCAGAAGTGGCTAAGGAATTAGCAGAGAGAGATACAGGAAATATGGAGTAATTATATTTTTTGAATACCAAAGTATATGTACTTAAAAATATATGTCACAGAGATACATGATGTGGTTAAAATAATCCAGTTTTACTCACTTGTTCAAATGAGAATAGCTTATACAGACTTTATAAACTAAAAAATTAGAAATGTTTAGCATTATCATTCAGGACAATATATACATCAATGTAAGGTTTCATTTGAATGCATCATTCTGGGGATCAATGTTTAACCCTTTTTGTATATGTTACTGGTTAAATACTGATTAGACGACAAACTTGCTTGAGTGATATTTTATTGTTAACATCTTAGAGATGTAGAACTGAGCTTTCGAAAAAGGGCATATTGAAGTTGCTTAAAACAAGAATTTACTCTCACACCAATATATTGTCAAATTCTCAAGTCAATAAAACATTACAAAATATCATATTGAATTAGTTTATTGAAAGGTAACTTTAGATAATCTTGCTCATCAGATAACTGCTTTCAACTTCAGTGTTTAACGTTGCAATACATCTGAAAAATGCCTTTTGCGCACAATAATTTCACCATCATTGTCATTTTTTATGCCTCATAGACATACTAAAAAGCTATTGGAAGACTTGAAGTAAAATCCATTAACCTGCATTTAAGTATCCATTTCCTACTATGGAAATTTTAACATATTCATAGTTAGCACCTAGATAAGTACAAGTGAATAATTGTGGCCTTTTAAAAATCTTATATTATGAGAGTCTTTGTGTGGCTATAGCAAAATACGTGAGACTAGGTAGTTGAGAAAGAAAAGGAATTTACAATTTGGGATGATGAGAAGTTTGAGATCAAGGCAGCAGCCCTGTATTGCCTTCTTGCTGAGTCCTCACATGCTGGAAAACCGAAGGCCAAGACCCAAGGCTGCAGGCTGCAGAGAGCCTCTTGTTACAAGGTCCTTAATCTCATTCACTAGGGAAAAGCCTGTGTAGGCTAACCACCTCTTAATACTATCACATTGGCAACAACAGAATTTAGGAGGGAACATGGGCAAACCAAAGCAGATATTCACCATAAATTAAAAGCTCCATCCCCATCCCTAATCCAGCTTCACTCCATTATACTTATCTATTATTCTTCACAAGTGTGATTACTTCCTAATGTATTTTAACAACTTTCACTAATAATTAACATACGATAAACTGCACCATACATAAGTGTACAATTTGTGGAATTTCATGTATACGACCTTTGAGAATAGTTCAACAATCAAGGTCATGAAACTATCAATCACTCCAAAATGTTTTTTCAACTGCTTTTATTATCTTTCCTTCTAGGTCCATCTTGTGTTGCCCCCTTTACTCCTTGTTTAAGGGAACTACTACTTGTTTTGTCACCATAGACTTTTAGAATTTGTGTAAGCGTAATTATACTGAATATATCACTTTTTCCCCTAACTTCATTCGAGCACTACAAATACTGCGAGATTCAACTATGTTTTTACAAATAGCCGTAGGAAGCTCCCTTTCTATGGCTGAGTGGAATTCCACTGAAATATATACATCACAATTGGTTTATCCACTGACCCGTTTATGAGCATTTTGTTTTTAAGCTATTACAGTCAAGGACGCTATTTATATTTGTAAACACGTCTTCACGTGGATATATATTTTCATGTATCCACTGAGTAGGACAAAGGTGAGTATTCAAATGGGAACCCAAAGTTTTCTGGGGGCTTTCTTTCTCTGCATGCTAGCTTATTACTAGTACTCTGTCCTCAGACCTCTTCTTAACACAGAGATTCTCTCAGATCCCACCTGATTCTACCTCTTTGTACCACTGCCTGGAAACTATCAAGATTGAAAGCTGGGGCAATCAGCTAGGCCTGGTGGCTCACGTCTGTAATCCCAGAACTTTGGGAGGCTGAGGCTGGCAGATAGCTGAGCTCACGAGTTTAAGATCAGTCTGAGTGAGATCCTGTCTCTATAAGAATAGGAAATCTTAGCTGAGTGCTGTGGCAGGTGCCTGTAGTCCCAGCTACTCAGGAGGTTGAGGCAAGAGTATCATCCCTTGAGCTCAAAAGTTTTGAGGTTACTGTGAGCTCTGACACCATGACACTCTACCTAGGGTGAAAAAGTTAGATTCTTCACAAAAAAAAAAAAAAAGAAAAAGAAAAGAAAGAAAGATGAGACAATCCTAGGATTCAGTTTTTTAATTCTTGTTTCTCAGAGATCTGTGTCTTTTTATTATTTGATGTCTAGTTTGCTTTTTATTAAAAGTTATTTTATACATTATTCATATAACGTTGTTTGGTAGGAGTTTAAAAATATTGATATCCAGATGTGGTGGCTCACACCTATAATCCCAGCAATTTGGGAGCCCTGGGGGAGGAGGGGCTGCTTGAGGACAGGAGGTGGAGACCAGCTGAACAACACTGTTAAGACTCTGTCTCAAAAAAAAAGAACAACAAAAACCCTAAAAATTGCCAGGCCTACAGTCCTAGCTATTTGGCAGTCTGAAGGCTGAAGTGGGGGAATCCCTTGAGCTCAGGAATTTGAGGTTGCAGTGAGCTATAATCATGTCACTACACTCTAGCACAGGCAACAAGACTCTGGTGCTGGACAACCAAATATACATGCATAGTTAAGGACATCAAATTAATAAATATATTATATAAAAATTCACTGGTGAGGTCAGATTACTCATTCATTCATATGTAGTACATTCATTTTTCTCATTCTTGAATGCTGAGCAAAATTTTCTCATAATGAACTATTGAAAATTGAAAATATTGTTATTAACTTTGAAAAGACATTTTTCCCTGGGATTGGTTTTTGTAATACTTTTAAATTTTTTTTTTTTTTTTAAGACAGAGTCTCATTATGTCACCCTTGGTAGAGTGCTGTGGCATCACAGCTCACAGCAACCTCAAACCCTTGAGCTCAAGTGATTCTCTTGCCTCAGCATCCCGAGTAGCTGGGACTACAGGTGCCCACCACAACACACAGCTATATTTTGATTGTAGTTGTCATTGTTGTTTGGCAGGCCTTGGCTGGATTTGAACCTGCCAGCTCCAGCGTATGTGGCTGGCACCCTAGCTACTGAGCTACAGGCACCGAGCCAAATTTTTAAAATCTTTGGGTGGCGCCTGTGGCTCAGCGAGTAGGGTGCCGGCCCCATATGCCGAAGGTGGTGGGTTCAAACCCAGCCTCGGCTGAACTGCAAAACAAAAAAATAGCCGGGCATTGTGGCGGGCGCCTGTAGTCCCAGCCACTCGGGAGGCTGAGGTAAGAGAATCACCTAAGCCCAGGAGTTGGAGGTTGCTGTGAGCTGTG
>CAUYRH010051668.1:0-36246 GCA_963574655.1 Perodicticus potto
AAAGGACATCCTTTGAAATAGAGAGGTTTCCCAGTCGTAGGTCCAATCCCTTTTTCTCCTGTACATAATGCACGAAAATTTTCTGCAGTTTTGGGTACAATATCTGCAAACAATTCTAAGACAATTCGACCAACTCGCTCCTCTCCGATGTCCACGTCAAAGAAGACTCGGGGATTAGTGGGGTTGGAGAGTTTCGCCTGGGGGGACGGGTGCAACATATCCACATGCAGATGCGTCCGGAAGCGGGATCCAGACACTTCGCGGCCAAGAGCTGTGAATTTTAACACTTAGTTGTTTTTACATCGATGGGTATTTATTATTCTGTTCCATGTATAGAACATTTTTCAAGCATTTTTGGGTAGAGCAGATCTAGCAGTGGTGACAAATTCCATTAATGTTTAGTTGTCTGTGAAAATAAGTAAGAAGCTACAAGTAGACATTTAAAGATTAAGGAATGCATTATACATCACTGAAAAGATTGGAATGTGACAGCCAAAGACAAATTTTATACCCTTCCCAGTTTTGTCCAGAACTAATCCTTATAGGTAATCTGTCATAATGGCTTACACATTTTCTTTCTCTGGGGTACTCAACGTTTCAATTGGATTCTTAGTTTCCTTTTTCAAGATGTGATACCAACTAATATATGTTCATAGCTTATCTCCTGTTACTCTTCTATAGAAACCAAAGTGACTTTTCTTAATAGTATCAAATCATGCTGGGTACTTTGCTGCTTCTACATGTTTGTGTAGTGTAAGTCCCATCCAGAATGCCTTCTCTTCCCATTAAACCTGCTCATGATCCAGTGCCATTTTCAAATACTCCCATCTGTATTTATTCCTCTCCCAGTATCACAGAATTTCTCTTTGCCCAGTTAGGTCCCTATTAAGTCATAATATCCTTACTTTGAGAGTGATAATTTGTTATCTCTGTAGTGTCTAGTAAGGTGACTATCACATTATAGGTATTTAATGTTTATTTCAATTGTTGAAGTTTTACTGTATTTGTGGAATAAATGTAGAATAAATTTCTAGAATAATTGGAATTGTACTGTGGCTTGAAAAATCAGTGTGCTAAGGAGATTGTAAGTCTCCTAAGCCCTGCCAGCATCAGCACCGAATGGTGTGTGTGCATCTTTTCATGAACTTTTTGCCCTTCATGTTGGAATTGCTTCTATTGTTAGGTATTAGAGACATCACCAAAAAGAATAATGAAGAGGAACAATAATCACTAGGTTAGAAAGGAAATAAAAATACTGAGTATTTTGCACAAAATGTATAATGACCAGTAATTTATTTACATGACTTTTTTTTTCAGCTTCCTCTTTCATTTTCATTAGAGCAAGGTACATTAAAATTTACATGACTTTTTTAGAGAACTAAGTTGCTCATCTTGTGTGCTTACAAAAGACTAGTGTTTGTTCATTTTATTGTAGCAACCATTACATCTGGTAATAACCCATCATTGAACTGAACTCTTTCTTTGCCATGAGAATAGATGACTTCATAAAATTATGATGTTTTTACATAATAACATGCCATGTTATTTTTGTAGAGGGTAGGTAATTTGCTCTAGGCAGGAAGACTCATAGATAAAGTTGCCTGCCTGTCACTGAAAATTAAGTTAAATTAGATCCATAGTAAATGGAAAAGCAACTCTTTTGAAGGGTAAGAGATGACCATTGTCCTGAGAAAAAGGTTATTCGATGGTTCATGGGTGACACAAAGACCTGTTGCCCCCTAAATCTTCCTGATGTTTAAAGATGCTGCCAGTGCACTAAATAGAGACCAGAACAAATCATTAAGAACAAAATACCACTGGATGAATATATATTTTTAATGTAATATAAATAAATGGTAATTTTCATTTTTCTTTTCCTTAGCAGCATGTCTATCATGACTTCAAAAGTTTTAAGTCACTCAGGCTTTGCATTTCTAAAATTAGGTTATTTCCTAGTATGTCTCTGATGAAGCAATTTCTCACCCACAGAATCTAGGAATTCCATAATTTTCAGTAGTAGGCTGTTTCTAGGCTAAAGGCCAAAACAATTGCTAAAGATTCTACCAAAGTCCAAAAAACTTTTTCAATTAAACATAGGCCAGACATAACTAAAGGAGAATTTCAATCCATTAAACTCAAAGGTGTAGGGATGCTAATTACCTCTTCTGTCATGGTAGGTGCTTCTGAGACTGGGTAGGAGCTCCCAAGGAGAAACTTGGAAAAGCTGAAGCAGGGTGGATCCATTTTGGATCTTTATGAGAATTTAAAATGAAACTGTACGCTATCAGCCTCTAGCCCCACAAATAAGAATCTCTCAATTACAAAATTTTCATCCAGTATCTTTTCAAAATCTTAGCTTACAAATAGTAAGTCTTCCTTTTCTGGGCTTAAATTCCCCTTAGATCTGTGATGCTGCTCATATTTCATGAAATCTGTATTCATTGCCTTCCAGAGGCTGATGTACTTGCTGATTTGAAGAATGATTTCTCTTTTGTCAGAATGTCAACAAACTGTCGAAGGCCATGTTTCTGAAATAGGCTGTCTATGGAATTTTTAAGGCCAATTACATAGACTTTATATTTTATTATTTTAAAAAGAACCACAAGATATTAGTCACTGTTAGTTGCATTCCTAGGCTATGAAAGACTTATTACTTCTATTTCTATATTTAGGAAAGGCCCCTTTCCCCACATCATTATTTAGAGAAAACAAACTTTATGCTCTTTGACTATCATCCTTTTGCACCAAAGACTCTGCTAAGCTCAGTGGACACTTCAAAAGTGCCCGATTCTGAGTCATCTGAGGCCATGTTCATCTTTTACCTCTGATTTGTGGTCATGGCCAGGTCAGAGAGGCATCTGTGCCCAGGAATCCACCAGCAAAGGCCTTGGGATTAATCTTCTGTAAGTGATCAGTCCTGTGAATCATCTCCTTCCACTTCCTCATGGTGTTCTTGGATGGCTCTCAACAAGAAGATTAAGTCTGCATTGAAAATACACCACTTTACTCCTCTAATATGAAGGCTCAATAATAGCAATGCATGTCCTTTGTACACTTGACTTTATAGTGTGTTTTTTTTCTTTTTGGTACAGAGTCTTGGTCTGTTGCCCAGCCTAGAGTGCAGTGGCATAATCATAGTTCACTGCAGCCTCAAACTCTTGGGTTTAAGGGATCCTCCTGCCTCAGCCTCCCAAGTTGCTGGGACTACAGATATGTGCCACCATGCCTGACTAATTTTTCTGTTTTTTGTTTTTTTTTTTTTTTGTAAAGACAGGGTTTCGTTTTTGCTCAGGCTGATCTCAAATCCCTGACCTCTCAAAGTGCTAGGATTACAGGTACGAGCCACCATCCCCAGCTTACAGTGGGATAATTTTTAATATCCCCAAATAATTTTAAAATATAAATTGATAGTATGTAATACATTAAAATTTGTCTGCACAACAATTTATAAGATAATTTACTTAATTTTTGACTGGCTATCAAAATATAGATATATTTCTTTATTCTTAGACATTGAATTGCACTGAACATATTATTCTTAAGGTTTTTTTGTTTGTTTGTTTTTGGTCTTATCTTGGGTTTGAAGTTTCCTAACTTTCTCTTTATCTCCTCTCATATTTATCCTTAAGCTTATAATAAGTAAAATAAAAAATAAAACAGAGGTAAGACTGTCTGGTGTTCTAAGCAGCCATTGATTGGCTCCAGGGAACGAAGCAGGAGAAATGCTGTTTCTAATTGTTTCAAGTGCTAACTCTTGGGGTCGGCTTACTTGGTGCTGGTA
Source organism: Perodicticus potto (assembly GCA_963574655.1). NCBI lineage: Eukaryota > Metazoa > Chordata > Mammalia > Primates > Lorisidae > Perodicticus > Perodicticus potto. The sequence continues at coordinate 3,782 of CAUYRH010051668.1, forward strand.
AAGGGGAAGGGTCTACTTCCCCTGTGGCTCCACAGAGACAGTGAGAGGATGTTAGTATACATCTCATTTTGATCTCAGAGGTAGAAGCTGCACTGAATCTGCTTTGTCTTAATGTGGCTTTGAACTTAAGACAGCACAATTAGATGTCACTGTGACACATACGGGCAGCTAGGGCTAGAAACTTGGACATTTGGTTTTACTTTTGGACCTTTGGCAAATGTGTATGGCTTTTCCACTCTATTTGTTTGTGAGGTCACCCCATTCCTCAGTACTCTAGCTTCCGTTTATTTAGGTGGCTCTTTCTTTGTACGATGAATACTATTTCCTCTGCATGTACTCTCACTTTTTAACTAAACCTCTAGCACCCTAAGCACCTCCCCCTGGCTAACTGCAGCCATAACTATGATAACAGGTGGTTCGATGCAATCTTAGGATCATGCTGAACTGACAGAATCCCACTTTTAAAGTGGACCATGTATCATTTAACTCTCTGTTACAGGGCTTTCTCATCCCCTGAAAAAGCCTGCAAGATCCCACTTGGCCTATACACAAGCTCAGTCCAGAAATTCAGGGTAGTTAATATTTGGATAAGAATAGAGCAAAGTATTTAAGGACTAAAAACTCTTGTCCTTTGTATGATTAAGTGACAATTCTTAGAAATATTTATATGCTTTCCTTGAGGTCCTCATTGCCTACAATAGTGGTCCCCAAACTTTGGGAACCAGGAACAGGTGTCATGGAAGACAATTTTTACATTAACTGGGCTAGGGGATAAGATTTCAGGATGATTCAAATGTATTACTATTATAATGTAATATATAATGAAATAATTATACAACTCACCATAATTCAGAATCCATGGGAGCCCTGAGCTTGTTTTCCTGCAACTAGATGGTCCCATCTAGAGGTGATGGGAGGGAATAATGCCTAATGTGTTGCTTATTCCTCAGCTCCACCTCAGACCACCAGCCAGTAGGCTCTCATAAGGAGAACAACCTAGATCCCTCTCATGCTCAGTTTATAGTAGGGGTATTTCATGTTCCTATGAGAATCTAATGCCACTGCTGGTCTGACAGGTGGTGGAGCTCAGGTAGTAATGTGAGCGGTGGGGAGTAGTTGTAAGTACAGAAGAAATTTTGCTTCCTCACTGTTCACCTCTTGCCATGGCCCATTTCCTAACAGGTGATGGACCAGTACCTGTCCAAGGCCTGGGGGTTAGGGACTGCAAGCCTACAGCATGTACTTGGATAATACTCCCTTCTATTTTCTTCTCTTCCTTCCTTGCCTCGTTCTCTTTATTACTTCACTCCTGTATCCTGGGATCGTATCTCAAGTAAAATGTCCTCATTTGGGTTCTCCATGCTCTTGGCTGAAACTGCACTGTGCAGTCTCCAGGTGGTTCCCTGATCAGAACAGAGGCCTCTGGTGGTGCGGGGATTTCAGCATCTGTATAGAGAGCCTGGGACCCTGGACTTACTCCTTTCTCACTTCACTAGGTACAGAGAGGCGTCCCCCAGGTACCTCCTGATCTTGGCAAGTGGAACTACCTGTCCCCATCTCCTTCACTCTGAGTATCCCCTGTTGATTATTTCCAAGGGGATCCACCTGTAGGTGAGCATCTACTTGGAGTTTTCAGTCCTCTACCAGAGACCAGCATGTTCGGGCTACTTCTAGTCCACCAATTTGGCTTTCTCTAGATCCCTCATGTCTTTATTTTTCAAATCCTCTCCCATATAAATGAGAATGGGTGAAGAGGGAGGCACTAAAAAGACCACTATTTCTTCCAGCAATATGGCAGCTAATGCACTTACTTAGAGGTAGAGATGTTTGATTTAAGCTAAATTATGATTGTAAGGAAGGTTAAATAATTGCAGCCACAAACTTTGGGGTATTTTGTTATGCAGCAATATGTAGCAATTAGAAAACAATATCCCCTGGTAGATAAAAATGTAGCATCTTTGGCAAACTCTAATGAGAGATTTATAGTTTTTACCTCTAGGGATTTGAAAGAAAAGCATGCTTTCTGGGGTGGTAGAGAATTCCCCATTATTTGAGAAGGAGTTCTTGTTGTCCTACTACATCCTAGAGAAGACCAAGTGTCTGGTCATGGGACAACTAGTAAGGTGTTGTAAATCTGACTGCCCACCATGAGCTGGATACTTATTAGACCCATGAAATTGCAAGATTGGATGAGCAAAGCAACAATGCGTTGTGAATATCTGAGACTGGGCCTGAGAAGGTCCAGAAGCACAAGTTAAGTTCTTTGAACTGGTACCCTAGATTCCCTTGACACCTGCCTTTATGGAATCACTGCCTCTTCCTCAATTCAGATGTTTCATCAGCTGGTTTCCTAAGACCAAGTTATGGAAAAGGGAGACACTTGGCACTATTCACAGCTGGGTTTATATAAACATTATAGTTGTAAATAGAATGTGGCAGAACTATAGTCTCATGCAGGGGCCTCAGGGTATCTTGAAAGACAGTGCTGGGGGACAGTTACCAAATGGGAAACACTTTGGGTGGTGCACCTGGCATCTCCTTTGTGTGGGGAGAGAAGTGTCTCAGAGTAAGGATATATGTGTGGTAGTGGGCAACTTTCCTTTAATTATTTTATTATGTTTAATTTATTTCTTAGGGGAGGCCACATCATAATAGCCAGTACTCAGATATTGCATCTTCTATTGGTACACCTATCCATCCAGTGGGAAGAATATGAGCCAGTGGTAAGTAGCTTAGAAGGAGCAAGATCCAGGACAAAGGAGTCTGGGAAAGTGGCAGAAAGATTGGTATATGGGGAATGGGCACAAAAGGGGAGGACTTGGTATTAACATTAATACATTGAAAGCCATCTATTATAGGGAAGGCAAAACAATCAGGCAAACTAATCCAGCTTCTGTCAGCCACCTTCTGCCCTTAGCCCCTCAACTGCCTGCACAGAGGGCCTGTGAAAGTAGCTATGGAGGCAGCAATAGACTAAAACATGGGTCTAAAACATGACTCCCTCTAAACAAACCTTATTTAGCTACTGCTACTGCTGAATGTATAATTTCTCAGCAAAAAGGCCTATATTGAGTTTTTAACATGGTACAATTATCTTTCAACTTGAGAGCAAGTTGGTTATATCAGATTTCTTCTACCCTAAAAGGGCAATAATTTATCCTTAACAGAATTGTTATCTATTTGTGACTTGGGTTTGCTTTCCTGACACATAGTGCCTTGGCCAGCAGTGCCATCTGAGAGCTTATAGGACAACTCATCTGTAAGCATGATTTCCCATACATGTTATTTCAGACCGAGTGACCTGTTTCATGGCAATGGACTCTGTTGGCCTGTCACACACCTCACTATCTTGCAGCACATGGGATATTGGGCATCTGCTGAATGAAAGCTCAGCTAAGGTACCAGCTTTGGTCCAACACTGTATTGAGATGGGCTGCTGTCTTCCATCATACAGTGTATGTGATGAACTTGACAGCAAGTGTATAGGGCTGTATCCCCAACAGGGAGACTAGATGGGTCAAACCATCAAGGTGTGAGAGCAGAACAGGCCCCTCATTCTTACTCTCAGATACCCACTTAAGGAATTTGTATTCTGACCACCGTAACATTTGTTGGAGCCAACACCTTAGTTCCTTAGGGAGAAAGGCTTTCACCTGAGGACAGAGTGAGCATTCTGTTGGTTCTAGATGCCATCAGATTATCACATAGAGAATAACTTGACTAACAATGTGTAGTATGAGTAACCTGATTGAATGAGTAACCTGATTTTTATAGAGAGCAAAGTTTGCTACTACACTAAGCCGACGACAGAGAGGAGTACATCAGGAACTCTGAGATTCACTGGCTTTCTATCTTGCTGTTTCTATGCTTAGGGTTAATAATTAATAGGCAATTACAGCAACCATTTCCTGGAAAGTGAAAGATAATTAAGGGCTTAGATGTTTCAGGGATGAAGGCCTGCATCACCTCTTCTGGAAATTTAAATAAGCTGGAATGCCAACAAAAGTGAGAAAAACCTAAAATGGATAGTGAAGAGAGAGAAAATATCAACTATTGTCTTGGGGCCAGTTGTGACAGAAAGTAATTCAGGTGTTCACCTTATCTGCTTGTATAGTCTTTAAAGATATTGTGGCTGGTCACGCCCTGGAAGCAGACACTCTGACAGATTGGATTTAATGGAAATCTTGAGCAGATCAGAGGGCTGTGAAGGGTGGATTGTATCAGACAACTCTTGTACACAATTTCACGTATTCCAAACCCTACATCTTATAGCCACCATTGGTAGTGGAAACCAGATCTGCTCAGATTTTGACAAGTTTCCTCAAATTATAACTTGACAATGTCTCAACTTGGGCCTCATGACATGTATTTTTTGCTTTCTAGTCTATAATTTTTGTGACACCAGAGTTTGTAATGTCTGTGGAATTTAGTTTAACAGCACAGTCATTGGGAAGTGCAGGGGAATTAAGGTGGGGAGGGCCACACTTGACCAATGGAAGAGAAGAGCTAATGGCTAACTGCATCCTTTTTTCTCTTGAATGGAGAGCTCTGAGGCATATTTCATAAGTTCCTTGAATAGTCTCATAAAATCAAGCTCCTGTAGCTCAGTGGGTAGGGTGCTGGCCACATACACTAAGGCTGGTGGTTTGGAACTCAGCCCAGGCCAGCTAAAACAACAATGACACCTGCAACAACAACAAAAAGATAGCCAGGCACTGTGTCAGGTGCCTGTAGTCCCAGCTACCTGGGAAGCTGAGGCAAAAGAATTGCTTAAGCCCAAGAGTTTGAGGTTGTTGTAAGCTGTGATGCCACGGCACTCTACTGAGGGCGACATAGTGAGACTCTGTCTCAAAAAAAAAAAAAAAAAAAAAAAAAATCAAGCTCCAATTGTCTGAAGCAGTGGCAAACTTTAAACCTATCTCCAAATGTTTCTTCCCTCTCTTTTCTTGTCCTCCACACTTGTTTCCTTGCTTACATTCTCAAATAAAATGCCTGCATGCAAGGCTTTATCTCAAACTCAGCCTTAAGAGAAAAATATTTGATTTCCCCTGAGTTGGGATTATTTGTTAGCATGTCATTCTCCCTATTAGACTATAAATTCTTTGAAAGCAGGAATTTCTCCCCACTAAACTATAAGTTCTTTGAAAGCAGGAATCAGTTGGTGGTCAGGGGGTATTTAATGAATGAGTTGAGACAAAAGAAACCAACATGCATAACTATTTTCTAAGCATGACTCTGGCATAATCTATTCTCATGACTCGTAAAACCTACATTTCCAGCATTAGTGAATTTATGTTAAAAGTAAACATTACTTGTTAAAACAAAGTTCACAGTCTTTACCATTATAAACTGTCTTAAATCTATTTTCCTACAAAATAAGGGGCAGTTAAACAGATAAGCTGATAAAAGATGGAATATCTGAAGACTGGCTGCCAATATGTGGCCTCATATTGTTTATAATAAAACAATATAAAAATAAATAAAATTAAAAGAAAACTGCCCACTACTAGAGCTAGATGAATTTGTTACAAATGAAGGAAAAAGGTAGTCTAATTAATAAAATTGTAACAATTACAATAATAGCTGCCACTTGTTGGAAATCAAGTGAGTGCTTTACAAGCATCCTCTTAGCTAATCTTTACTATCTCCTGCAGAAGAGACATTTTTATACATGTGGAAACTGAGCTATGGAGACATTAACTAACTTACTCAAGTTCCTACAGAGGAAAATTGCATCAGTACACACCCTCAGACTTCCTTACTCTAGGAAATGTGTTTTCTACCATCATATTATACCTCAAAGATATACATGAGTGGTCTATTCATGCTGTACATAAATTTAAGGTTATATCTAAAATGCTAAATCATTATCATTTTTAAATCTCTGACCCAAGATTCCTGGCTCTATATTCTAGATCAAGCAAAATAATGTTTCATACAAATTAAAAGATAATAGGAGTGAACCGAGATATAGTTTATGGAAAAGCCCCAGTGTATGCTTTATTTTTTCCTAGGACATTTAATATTAAAGGTACGAATGAATAGTATGCTAAAAGGTTTGTATCTATGTTTTCCTGACCTCTGTGCCTGCGCCTTAGTTGACTCTGCCATGTGAATATAATTTAATGGGGAGACTACAGTCTGGGAGTTCAGAGACCTGGCTTCTAATCCGAGTATGACCATCGATACTTTAATTATTTAGCCTTCTGTGCTTTAGTTTCTTTCATTTGTCACATGAGTATCTGTTCGCTATTTAACCACAGTGTTCTTACAAGGTTGAAATGAATGTGGTTTGAGAAAGCTAAGTGCTATTTAAGTGGTTAGCAGTATTAATCCTTATTTTCCATTATTAATTTTATTATGCATCTGCTATATGACCCAGCACTATTCATTGTATAAGATCATCTTTCTTATAATCAAAATAATCCTTAAACCAAAAATGTTATTATTACCCATGGGGTTAATACTATATTTTTAGAGATGACACAGTGAAAATATGCTTTTAACCTCTGGGAATGCATAAATGTTTTCTTTTCCACTCTCTTAATTTTAAAGAAGCCATTGAATGTTCTGGACAAGTGCTTCTTCTGGGCAAGGTTTATAGCTTCATCAGTTCAGTTTCTTTTCTCTTGGAAACTTTGTGATGGTTTGTGTAACCAGAATCCTTAGAACACTTGTTCACGATGTCGGAACAACGTCAAGTGTAGCCGTTGGTCAAATTTCTATTTGACTTCCAACCCAACTTAGCTGCCACAAGAACGGTTAGGCTTCTCTTAAATTGAAGTGTGGGCAATTTCCATATAAGGAAAGAAGGATATAATGCCTCTGAGCTCCCTCCACACCATCAGAGAATGGGGAAATGAAGAAATCAGTGGGGAGGGAAATGGAGGCTTGTTGGTTTTCGGACATTCTTGATCAAAATCTTATAGTCTCCTCCATAATTTGACCTCTGGCTGTTTTTTTTTTTTTTTTGCAAATGTTTGATGGATAAAAGCTGCAAAGTGGATAGAAGATTTGTAAGCCATAAGAGTTGGCAGAAAGAACAATCATGAATATGTAGGGCAGCTTTGTTCTTATAGTATCAAGTGAGCAATGGAGTTCCAGATGTTAGGAATGCATCCATTGCAAATAACAGAAAACCCTACCACAGTGATGGAAATAGATAGGCTGGAACATCAAGTACAAAATCTCTGAGATGATATAAGTTTGGTATGTTCCCCCCCCCCCCAAAAAAAAACAAGGAACAGAGAAGAGGGCAAGGGGTAGATCTAGTCACATAAAATCTTGAATGCCCATATTAATCACTTTGAACTTTGGGATACACTGGCATAAAGTTGCAGGGTTTTTAACCTGGTCATAATAAATTTGCAATGGGAGATAGGAAAGAATCAAGAGTTTGGTTTTGCAACTAAGTGAATGGTGGGATATTTACTGCACAGAGAAGGAAGGAAGAAAGAAATGCATTTGTTTTTTTTTGTTTGTTTGTGGAGGGAATGGGAGGAAAAATCAAGAGGTTTTTTTTTTTTGAGACATGTTAGCTTAGAGATGCCTATTGAGCAGACTGCTATAAATAGGTTAAGAATTCCTAATGTTAGGGTCTAGATCTCTGAGGAGAGATTTAGGCTGGAGAAAGCCCATCAGAGTTAGGTGTTTCCTTCCAGGGTTTCTGATGGAGGATTTCAATCTCTTTTTTGAGAAAGTTACAAGGTAACAGAACATCTTTAACAAAGCAGCTTTTGTTTATGTTGTTTGCTTTTCAATTTTTTTTCATATGTATTGTGTGGATTCCATATAAGATTTCATTTTAAAAAGTGGCCCATTTTATAAAAAGTACACAGCACACAAATGCTTATAGTAGCACAATTCATAATCACAAAGATGTGGAAACAACCCAAGTGCAACTAATACATGAATGAGTTAATAAAATGTGTGATATGTGTACTATGGAGTATTACTCAGCCATAAAGAAGAATGGCAATCTAACTTCTTTTTGCGACAAATGGCACTGGGGACCATTCTTCTAAATGAAACTTCACACGAATTGAGAAACAAATATACGTATTCAATACCAGGTTGGTATCAACACTACTAGGTTGATCAACATGATTGATCAACACTAAAGTGCACATATGGAGGTAATTCTCAATGAAAATAAAGCAGGGAGAGGATGAAGGAAGGGTGGGCAAATTCATACCTATTGGATATGATGCACACTGTCTGGGGGGAGCACACTTACAACCTTTATCAATTTGTGCAAAAAAGAAAGGAATGTAAATAAAACATGTGTACCCCTAATATTCTGAAAAATTCTCAAAGTGTTTGAAAAGTCACATTAGAGGTTACCTTAGGGGCAAAAACACTTCTGCTTTGTTTAACTAAGTTCCATAAGGTCTCTTAACTTCTGAAATTGACAGTCTAGAAATAAATATAGAACAGAAACAATTATACAGCACAATAAAACAATCGCAATAAAGAAGTGGTATTTCACAGAATCTTGAATCAGACTGTTTACGTTCAAATCATGATCGGCCACATTCTTTCTAAACTTAGAGAAGTTATTTATCCTACTTTTCCCTCCGCTTGTGCATTTATGACATGTATATAATACCATTACCTATTTCATAGTGTAATTTTAGGGATTGCATAAGATATATAAAGCAGTGATTGGAACACAGTATGCATCTGATAAAGGTTTGTTATCATTTCATTACCTTTATTGGAGAAACATGTTCCAAGATTATGGTCCCAGGCTACAGAATTTTGTATTTCTAACATGTATAGTTATGAGTGGCAATGCCTGTTTTTTGAATGAATGATTCAATTAATGGACAGACTACACCCACTGAGTCATTAATTAACACAACAAATATTTACAATGTATCTACAATATTTTATTGCTATACTACTTCCTGAGGTTTTATTGGTTAAGACAAGCTTTCTTCTCTCTCAGAGATTACAGTCTCACTAGGATGGGGTGAGACTATATTTGGGGAGCAAACAAACAGGTAACTATATCATAGAACAATAATAAGGAATACAATAAGGGAGGTACAGGGTGCTATGGGAGCAGAGGATAGACCCTTTGGGAGGCCTAAATGTATTTAAACCAAGTCCAGCAGCTAGCCAGGTCAGTGAATTGGTAGAAAAGATAACACAAGACTGAATGGTTAACACAAAAAGTTAAGAGAGCCAGGGGAAACAGAGCTTACTTCAGAAGCTTAAAAAGCTCAGTGTGACTAGATGCAAGGCAGCAGAAAACAGGAGGCTCAGATTATAAGAGATCTTTAGTGGACTTTATCATACAAGAAATGGTTAGTCATCAAAGGTCTAGATCACAGTTGTGTTTTAATGATATTATTCTGGCTATAGTATACAGTATAAATTGAACAGAGCTGAGACTGAATGCAGGGGACAAATTCAGAGGCTATTGCAGAAGTTTAGGAGACCAAGAGCAATAGCCCTAAGTAAGTTGGGGTAAGGTGAAGAAATGAAGATTGGAGATAAATCATCAAGTCCCCTATGACAAATTAGAAACAAAGTTTGGTGGGGGATGTGGTCAAGTCCAGTGTGATGCTTTATTTTTGGAGAGACAATTGAATAGATAGTGGCACTGAGTGTGGGGATAGAAAATTGGGTAGGCTGGATTGATGGATGAAAGAATTCTGAGTTCACTTTTAGATATACTTAGTTTCAGTTGCTTATGACATTCAAAAAAGAGAAAGCAGCTAATTGAATTAATCAGGCTTGGGTTTGTCAGTCAGAGTCAAGATGATTGAGGATACAGTCAAAGGTCTCATTGAAATGATGGGTTATGGAATCTAACTAGATAGAGAAGGAAGAAAAAAGAGAAAGTCTAGACAGAGAGGAAAATAGATGAGAAAAAACCAAAAAGTATTGTTAAAGAGTAGGCACAATAAAAATAAAAAGTAAATAGGAAGAATAGAAGGTATAGTTAAATTACTGGAACTGAATGTCAGGGATGGATCCCTCAGACTGATAACAAGAGAGATGGTCATGAGAGTGGGAAGTAGAAGTGGAAAAAAGGCAAAAGTCAACAGAGATGAGTCAATCAAGAATCGCAGGGGTCAGCGTATTGTACGAGTGTATTTCTCATTATTCAAGAGGGTGGCAGAACTTGGGAAGGAGAGGGAGATTCAAGTGGCAGTGCAAGGCTTTAGGCAAGATGCTACAGCACATGGAAGGTTAGTAGGTGACACCAGGAGAGCAGAGACACTACATAATAGAAATCTGTCTGGGATTTAGACTTTCAAGGACTCTGTAGGGGAGGTTACATATACTCCAAATGTAAAATATTATTTTAGAACAAAATATAGGCAGGGAAGATAGTGAAACCATGCAACAGAACTTACCAGTGGGCTACATTCCCAGAAATGAAGTGGGAGCAAACTCGTTATCAGCACAAGCAGGCCGTGTCCACGTGGGAGCCCCAACCATCTCATGCTGTTCATTTCTTCCCTGGTTTTGAAAAATTGGCAACTGTAAGTAGAAAACAGTGAATGTAAGAAAATAGGAAACTCCTAATGAGAATTTAGTCTTTCTGAAAGGCTATTTTTAAGACTACGTTTTTTATTTTTTAAAGAAAAAAATGGTTTAAAGCCCCGCCCCCCTTCAGAACCTAGGTAGGAGTAAATGCAAAAACAAATCAGTAAAAAGAACTGGAAATTCTCCACTGTCTTGGAGAGTTCCAGGAAAAACATCATGGGAGGTGTGGAAAACTCCACAAGGAAACATTTCATAGGATCATAGCATTTTTGAGCTGGCCGGGACCCTAGATCAAGCAGAGCAGTGCTTTGTTTTAAATGAGGGTGACCTGAAGAGGCCACCGGCATGAAAGGTAGTCAGGCTGGAACACTGCAGGAAAGTCACTGCACACTTCTCACCAAATGACATTTTCCAGTTTCATTAGAAAAATGAAATTCTAATCTTTGTGAAAATCTTAGATGAATTTTTATTATGGAAATATAACCCTGAACAGAATTTTAACAGTGATCCTACTGCTAAAATAGGACATTGCTCATTTAATAGTTGGTTTGTAAAAACTTATGTAATCTAGACTCTGAAACTAAGAAACAGGATCATAACTCTGCGGAAGGACATATCTTAATTCCGTGTCATTGTTAATACAACTAGGAAATCAGAAAGGATGCTAATTAGGAAGTTCAACCTGCTTTGTTCCTTTAGTGCTGGAATTTCTTGCTTTTCCATAGCAATTATGCAACAGTCTAGACTTACCCTCTTTTACTTATCCTAAGATATTTTCAAATTTTTTTGAGCTAGACTTTTTATTCAAACAAATCTTACCACTATGCAAAATAGATAAAAACCAGTGATGGCACGTGGTACTCACACATTTCCACTCAGTGTGCGTATATTTCCACTCCCCAAATTTCTACTCTTCATAGCTCAAAACTATTTTGGAGTTGAGTTAGAAAACAAGTTCCATAATGAGATCAATAAAAACCCCAGGCAAAGAAATATTTTTAGACTAGCTTATTTATTTGCACACACAAGTGCACACACACTCTCCACCCCCAGGCACACGCATATACGACACCGTATATATATAAACTATGCTTAAAGCAAGACCTGGCTATAAAGGTAGCACTGTAGAAACCGAATAGAAAATATTGGGTCTGATGTATTTGGAAACTTTAATGGAGAATGAATTTCAATCATTTACAAGGGTTTATGGTACATAGCATGGTCTGGTTTATACAAATTGACACTGGCTTCTTTTGACCAAGAACTGGATTTTATTTTATTCTGGTTGGAACCTTTGACTCATATGATCAGACATTCACATAACCTCTTTAGCTCAAAAAACCCCACAAAACTTGGATACATAAGAGCGAAGAAGGTAGTGTGTTGCAGTCTCCTTTGTGGATTGTGGTTAGTGTAACAGGATCGTGAACAAAAGGGTCACAAAACCACACAGTTTGGACAGAGAACACATCAAAGCAGCAGCTGCCTTCAAACCAAAAAGTTTTAAACAGGGAAATTGAGAATATGGCTAGTCAGTGTCCTAAGATGACTTGGATGAAAAGTAAAGACCCAAGGGAAAGGTGAAGGACATTAAGAGAAAGATGCCATCTCTGGCTGAATAGCTACTTTATGTAAAAGACTTCACATACATAGACCCTTCTATTCATACTACCACCCTCCTAGGTTTATCTCCTGTTTACAAAAGAGGACACCAACTAGGAGAGGTTGGTTAGTGTGTCCAAGATTACGCAGCCTATATTTGTTTTATCATGTCACACTGCCTCCTTGCTCTTCCACAAATTTGCCAAGCAAGCTCTCACCTCAAGGCCTTTGTTATTTGCTATTCTTTCTGCGTACAATTCCCTTTGAACACATATCATATGTCACTCATATGTCACTCTTATTTCATGCAAGTCCCTGCCAAACATCATCTTTTAGTAGGGTCTTCTATGACCACCTTTCATAAGGCACCACTCCTTCTCATTTTCTATTCACTTACCCTGCCTTATTTTCTATGGCATTTATTGCTACCTGACATTGCATTCTATAAACAGTTATTTATGGGTTTATCATTTGTCTTTCACACTGGAGTGAATATAAACTCTATTAGCGTAAGAACCTTGTTTGTATAGTTTACTGCGTTAAACACAATATCTGGCACAGAGTGTGTCTGGCACATAGTAGATGATCAATAAATATGTGCTGATAAAGGAATGAATGTATTTAGTTTCTTAATGAATAATAGACAGAGGAGCTGGACATTTTATCCTAATTTTAGCCTTTTAGGAACTTAATATGTTAATTCTTTGCTTATGCCTTGTATGAGTCTCTTGGCTTTCTTAGACTTAAATTGTCATTTTCAAGATCCTTATATGCTGGATGGTAAAACGGAGATCCAGCTGTTGGAGATACTAGCATATATACCTCTTCTTTCTTGTAACTGCATCAGAGTATTCTTTGAGAGAACTGCCTCTTTCACATTTTTAGCAAATTGATTTGAGTGGATTCTTCTTATCCCCAACTCCATGGGTGAGTCTTGTTTGGCATATGTCAATTAGTATAAACTATCATTTTGGCCAATGTAATTGGCTTGTCTGATACAAGACTATGAGATCAAGGAAGTCCTTTTTTCCTTGCCTTCTTGGGGGAAAAATAAAAAGCACCAACATACTTCTGAAAATGTTACTGACTGAGATGATCTTTTTTTCTTTGGGGGCATGAATAAGTGATTGGGAAGATATCAGGCAGCAAAATCCTGAATTGTGATTAGGGTGTATTAACTATTACCATATCTTTACTATGTGCCACCTGTCAGGTATTATTTTAGAAATTGAGAATATGGTAGTTAACAATAGACACATGGTCTTTGTTCTCCTGGAAATCATATTTTATGGGAAAGTCAAACAGAATAAGTAATCAAATAGTTAAGACAATGTCAGTTAATGATACTTGGTACAAAAAAAATTAAACTGTATTACCTAATTGTGAATAAATGAGGGGCTTTTACTTAGTAATAATAGGGAAGGCCTTTCCAAAGAGGGTTTCCATTGGTCCCTATACCTGCCTGTTTTGTCCAAAGTTAAGAAATGTTACATCTTTGTAATAACTCAATTACATTATTTTGAGTGATTTTGAGGGCATAAGCAAGCAAAATTTAATGTAAAATTGTTAAATAAAGATTATAAAATATATTGTGTTCAGTAACATTATAATACTACCTTCTCTATTGTTTACAATTTCAGAAAATGTCTTCTTTCATCTCATCCATCTCTGCCGCCTGTGATCATCTCCCGACCAATCACATTACCCAGGGTTACAGACTTCACTAATTGGCTGAAGCCTATCCATGGGACCTGAGGGTGGGGCCAGTCCTACCAAACTGACCTCATTGACTACAGTTAGGGAAGTTAAGGTTTGTTATAAACAGCCAGAAAAATGGGGGGATTGAAATAAAATAGCACATGGAAGCTATAACCTCTTCTTCCTGTTGCATACTACAAACACACTGAATATAACTTTAAGAAGAAATGTGATATCTCAAGGTGTCAGAACTCAGAGGAAACTCAAGGCAAAGGAATAACCAGGAGCTAATAACACAGCAGTATAAGAGAGCTCAGGTCCCAAACACAAGATGAGAAATAGAAGATTATGATCTTCAATTCATGAAAGAACAATGCTGAAACCAAGCTGCTGTATCACTCTAAATCTGGAAGCTGTGAAGTCCCACCTACTTATGGAAAAACTCCACCTACAAACCTGGGAATAGGAACCACCAACAAAAATGCTTGTCATTCACCCAGAAGGTGCATAGGAAAAAAGTCAGACCTGGCTATCAACAATCTGGGCTGACAGATTAGCATTAAGACCTGTCAGAATAAGTTAACACCTTCGAAATCTTTTTAAGAATAAAATTCAAAAGCATTCTGAAGGGAACACTTTCACAACCCGGGGCATATGAGACTTTTGCAAAAGGAGAAAAAACATTGAAGATGAGCTGACAATCCAAATTTTAAAAACCCACAAGGAAATAAACCACGTTGAGGGAACATCATCAAAGTCAGAAATTACTTAAAAATAACAGTAACAAAAATGACCTGGATTTTCTAGGGGACAGAGCCTGGATTTTTATGGCTAGGAGCTGAGGTGGGAATACTTGGAAGTGGGACCAGTCTGAAATGCAGCCAAAGCCCAGAGGCTTGGAGCAACGGCTGGAGCAGCTAAGAGGACTGGAAACCAGAGTGGCAGGAACTCCGTCTGGGCCAATAGGCAGGGGGAATTTCCCTAAAGCCAGCCAGGTTCCTATAACATCAGGTTGAGGGGATCTGGGTTTTGAAACTGGCAATCAAAGAGGAAACTGAGTCTCAGACACCTGAGCTGAGCCAAAATAACTGAAAAGTGAGAGTGTCCCTGTATAGGGGTGCATGTCTGACAGCAATGTGGAGAGCCGCTCAGAATTTGCTCTGAACAGGACTCTCAAAGATGAAAATACGACTGTAGGAACCAGAAGACCAAAACATGAAAAGTCAAGGAATCGTGGTGAATGATAATTCCAACAGAAACAATATATAAAACATTTAATACCAAAAACACTGACAATATTAAAATTAGGAGATGAGAAAAACTATGTATAAACATATTAAAAAGTAAAGTATGCAATTACAACGATGAGTATACCAATAACATCACGAATAAACAGACTTATTTTATTTTTTTAGCTTTATTAAGTTGAAATTCAGGAAAACTATGTATAAACATATTTAAAAAGTAAAGTATGCAATTACAATGATGAGTATACCAATAATACCAAGAATAAACAGACTTATTTTATTTTATTTTTCAGCTTTATTAAGATGAAATTCAGGTACACAACTTATATATTTATATATCCCCATTGTGGAATAATCACCACAATCAAGCTAGTTAACATATCTGTCACCTCACATAGCTACCATTTTCAGGTTTATTTCTTCTTCTTCTTTTTTTTTTTTTTTGTAGTGATAACACTTAAGATCTACTCTGTTAGAAAATTTCAAGTATATAGTACAATTCTGTTAATTATAGATATGTTGCTGTGCATCACATTTGTAGATCTTACTCATTTCGTGTAAATGAAATATTGTACCCTTTGACCAACATCTCCTGATTTTTCCTTACCCTCAACCCATGGTAACCAGGTAACAACCATTCCACTTTCTGCTTCTATGAATTTGACTATTTCAGATACCATGGACAGACTTTTCAACAACAGATGGCAATGGCAGGAATAAAAACTATTGTGGATATTTTTCAGGTGAACAAGATAAGAAGTTTGAAAAAGAACAATGAAATACACTCCATATGCTTATGCCCATCAGAGAAGCATACTATTCTCAGGTTGGGGAATGTTTAGGGTTGCCAGCTGC
Organism: Perodicticus potto; assembly: GCA_963574655.1. Lineage (NCBI taxonomy): Eukaryota > Metazoa > Chordata > Mammalia > Primates > Lorisidae > Perodicticus > Perodicticus potto. Next base: position 19,687 of record CAUYRH010051668.1, read on the forward strand.
TCTGTCTTTAGTACATCACTTCAGGAAGGAGTAGGTAGCACATATAAAATTACATATACACATATACATGTGTAGGCAATATATATCTGTATGTGTATAGATATATATAATATGTATATAATTTGCATTTTACGTTCTTCCAATCCAGTTTTACCAATAATAAAGCTGGCGTTTTGACTCTTGTACCTATTCTTTTTAGTTTTACTTTTTATATTCTGTATTCTTTTATTTTTTGATGTTTCACTTTGAAAGTTTTTTTTTTTTTTTAATTTTGTTTTTAATTGTTGGGGATTCATTGAGGGTACAAGAAACCATGTTACACTGCTTGCATTTGTTAGGTAAAGACCCTCTTACAATCGTGTCTTGCCCCCAAAAGGTGTGGCACACACACCCAGACCCCACCCCCCTCATGCCTTCCCTCTCTCTGCTCTTCCTTTCCCCACTCCTCCCTCCTTCCTTCTTTCTCTCTCTGCTCTCCCCTCCCCCACCCCACCATGTCATTAATTGTCCTCATATCAAAATTGAGTACATGGGATTCATGCTTCTCCATTCTTGTGATGCTTTACTAAGAATAATGTGTTCCACTTCCATCCAGGTTAAAACAAAGGCTGTAAAGTCTCCATATTTTTTAATGGCTGAATAGTATTCCATAGTGTACATATACCACAGCTAGTTAATCCATTCCAGGGTTGGTTGGCATATAGGCTGCTTCCACATTTTGATGATTGTAAATTGAGCTGCAATAAACAGTCTAGTGCAAGTGTCCTTATGATAAAAGGATTTTTTTCCTTCTGGGTAGATGCCCAGTAATGGGATTGCAGGATAAAATGGGAGGTTGCACTTTGAAAGTTTTTAACCTACTTGAAACAGCAAGAATACGGCAATGGATACCCACGTGCTTTTCATCTAAAGGCATCCTTCAATTGTAAACATTTTTTTCCACATGTACTTTAATCTCACTCCGGGAATATTTGCCTATGCTCAGAACCATCTGAGAGTGTGTTGAAGACATCTGACATCTTCACTCCTAAATACTTCAGTGTGTGTATACCACGCACAAAGACTTTCTTTTAAATAATCACAATACTATTATCAAATCCAAGGAACGTAGGGCTGACACAATGTCATTACCTAATAGACAGTCCATGTTCTTACTTCTCGAATTGCTGCAGAAATCCCCTTTGTAACAACTGTTTTTCCCAATCCAGGTTCTAATCTAGGATGACACTTTGGGTTTAACTGTCATGTGTCTTTCTTCTCCTTAAGTCTGGAACAGCTCCTCAGCTTGTCACATTTTTTGAGACTACTATGCAACTGTTTTGTGAATGCCCTCCTCACGTGGGTCATCTGATTGCGTTTGCAGTCCCAGCTGTGTGTTTTGTGTCTTGGCAGGACTATTGCATAGATGAGAGGCACTTCGCAGGGCATCTCATTAGCAGGTGCTTGACATTGGTTTGTCCCTTTAGAGATGATGTGAGCTGATCTTTGGTTAATGTGGTTTCTCTATGATGAATGAATCACTTTCCTTTTTCATTAATGTGTATTCTATATGTAGATTGCTTGATCCTGTTCAACAGCAAACTCTGACCCATTGGTTCTAGCTTGACTAAACTGGTTATTGCTGTGCTGATGGCTAAATGTTTTGTGTCTTTTTGTTTCAACTGAATCCAAATATGAAAAGAAGGGAAGTGTTTTTTAAACCCAGTGCCTGGTCCAAGAGCCTGGAAACCTACAGAAATCAACATACAGGGTAGAATGGAGGGAAAAGGTGTCTTTGAGTTGCTTGGTGGACAGTTTTAAAAATAGGCCTATTCAGTCTTTGAATTTGCAGGCTGCAGCAGTTTATATTGTGACTGGCTTCTGCGGGCCTGCCATTGGTTTTAAAAAGCACTGCCAGATTTAAAGGATTAACTGAACTTTTTTAGTCTGGTGTCTTCAAGTGTGGAAGCATATCTGGATTTAGTAAATGAAAGGATTCAGTTTAAGGATTAAGGTAATTAGGGCCTCAGATGGAATGAGCAGATTCTAGAATCAGGAACAGATTGACATTTCTTTCTATCAGTCAAAAAAGGTTCTCTTCACTCTGGAAAATAGGTTCATTTCTTGACAATTTCAACATTCCTCGAGGACGAGAAGAACCTTACAGAGCTACACCACGTTTGCCTCAAAAACAGCAGAGCTTCTTTCCAGCATCTGTGCCAGCAGAGGGCACGGAGCTACCCCGGGCACCCTCTGATCCCTGCTGTTCTTCATCTTCAGAGTGCTGAGCGGGAAGACATGAGTGTGTAACTGAAACTGACTTTTGTTTTCAATCTCCCTACCCTATTCGTCTTGTTTCTTAACTTGTGCTTTGAGACAAGCCTTGAAGAAGCTGTGGCTCTGCTGCAAAGGGTTAATAGGCGACGCCAAGGGAGCTTCAGACTGCCACAGAGAAGTCACGATATTCAGGGGCTGGGGATTAACAGCTGATAAAATAAGATTTGGGGGAAATAATATGTCCTATCTCTTTGCTTCTTATTGAATTTTAAAGGGAAATTCCAGGAGCAGCAATAGGGAGGGTGGATATGAGTCCTAAAAGACTGGTCGGGCTGATGGGCAGGGCTGAGAACAAAATGGCTTATCTTTGCTGTGGCCTTTTTGTCTCGTCACTTTCCCAGTGGATTACAAAGTCAATGAATCACTTATTGTGATTATTTTCTATTCTGCTGGAGCTACTGAGGGTGGATATTACAGCTAAAATAATACAAAAAGGATTCTAGAAGAATTAGTATACCAAGCCCTGGTCCCTCTAATACACACACACACACACACACACACAAAGGCTGGGACAATGGAGGTGATATCACTTTCTTAAGAAGTGCAAAGTCTGTGGACCGGTAACTATCCATGGTGGAGTACAGCAGGAATCTCCCAAATTCCTGAATTGCTTGTGCTGAATAAAAAAAAGGTGGAGACCTTTTTTTGTGCCACAGCAAAGGATAAGCCCCTTTTGGAGAAAGGATGGAGTGGTCTCCCTCATCCTACCCAAGTCTGCACAGGATGATGGCTAAACCCTGTATCCAGGGGTCCCCCTTTGGGAATACAGCTGATAGGTGAAATTACCACTTTGCAGTCTTGCCAGAAATTGCCAGTCTGGGGGGAAAGGTATAGGAAATGGGACTATAGCCACAATGCCTCCATCTGGTGGCCAAATAGAACGTCTAACAAAATCCACGACAGGAAGCCTTTGAGGACTGGGTCCCTTTGCCAGCCAGACACTCATCTACATCTACACAATCCACAGACTGAGCCACAGAACAGCAATTCTTTCACTCAACAAAATATTTATTAAGTGTCTACTGCTTGTCAAGAATTGATCTTGCGGCTAGGCACCTGTAGTTCAACGGCTAGTGTGCCAGCCACATACACGGGAGCTGGTGGGTTAGAATCCAGCCCAGGCCTGCCAAACAATGACAAGTACAATCAAAAAATAGCCAGGCATTGTGGCGGGTGCCTGTAGTCCCAGCTAGTTGGGAGGTTGAGGCAAGAGAATCGCTTAAGCCCAAGAGTCAGAGGTTGCTGGGAGCTGTGATACCACAGCACTCTACCCAAGGTGACAGCTTGAGACTCTGTCTCAAGCAAACAAACAAAGAAACAAAAACCAAAGAATTGTTATTGCCAAAAGGATACAGCAGGAAACAAGACAGATAAAGGCTCTGCTTTTCATTTGTTGAGAGAGATGGGCAATAAAAAATGAACAAATGGATACACAATATGAGATAAAATGTTTAAAAAAAATCAATGGAGAGCAAAGTTAGCTCCACTGTGCAAAACCATGGCACAACCCTCCCGGGAAAAACCCAGAGAAGAGGCGGCAGAGAGGCAGAGAAGATGGGAGAGAAAGTGATGATTCAAAACAAAGTTCCGTGGCTCAGCAGAGTCTGAATGGAGGAGGAGGAAAGGGTGTGCGGAAATAGAATAGAGGAAGGGGGTTTTGAATCAAAATGAGACTGAGGTATTAATGACAAGAGTTTACTTTTATAAGTTATTGTATTAGACTGATGTTAAAGGTAAGAAACAGATAGTTGGAAAACTTATGTAGTCTCATTATCCATTAGGGTAAGATATCTACAAATCAAAGATGATAGTGATTACTGAAAATATGCACAGTCATTTCCTGTTTGAAACTGTTAGATCGGACCTGTGTCCTTTGGAGTCCAATGAGTCTCTGCTACATTGTTTGACTGGCATCCTTCACATGGTTAATGGTTTGGGGAATACTGTTTTGCTAGAATGTGCACTTGCTATGATTTTCAGATTTTCTAAATTAGGGCTAGTGCTTCAATAATCGTATATATATGATTTGATTAATTGGACTTTAGAGGTACTGGCCAAATTACCTGTATTGGTGAACTACCCCTCTAGGAGTGAGGAACCTACAGCCTTCTGATTTTAAGATTTGTAAGCATCAAAGGAGGCAAAAAAAGGGCCTCATCTTTCTCTGTTGCATATGTAAAATGTGTATTCAGTCAAAAGTCCTCACTCAATGACCAGGGAGGCCACAAGTTTTCTTAAGGCCACAGGTTCCCCAACTTTGCATGGAAAGAACCCTACTTATACCCAGACATTTAATTGAAATCACTTTTGCTGAGATTGAGCAAAGTAAACAAACAAATAAACAACCCCCCCCCCCCAAAAAAAAACCCCAGGGAAATGAGAAGAAATTTTTCAAGAAGTATTTGTGCTTTAATATATAAGAGGAGAAAGGAAATTTAATTTTTGGCTTTTGCTTAACTCGAGGAATTTATTCCAGGAAGGATATTCATACTCAAATTTGGAGACATTTTAATATCACTGGCACTATATTATTATGGGGAAATTTATGTAGTCATTTGGACTCTTTACATAACTTCTGCTGAGCTATAATAATGGAGAATGTGCCTAGACATAATTTGCAATGAAAGAGATCAAGGAGTTTTGGTTTCTTGGGCTGAGTGCCCAAGAGCATACCCTTGATGTATGCTCTGTTCTGATTCATCTCATAGAAAATTAATATTGCCTCCCATGAGTCTCAAGATAGTCAATAAAGGAAATGGAGGACTGGCTACACGAAGGAGAGATGAGGTCCTGCTTGATAAACTGTGGGACCTCTCTCCTAGAGGCCAGACATAAACAGCAACCTTGAATGGCTAACCATATTAAGCTAGAGAAAAAATATATATAAAAGGACAGGGAGAAACACGTTCTCTCTCTCTCTCTCTCTCTCTCTCTCTCTCTCTCTCCCTCCCCCTGTCTGTCACAGGCCTGGCTTCCTCTTTGCACAGCTTGCATCCTCTTTCTCCCACATGGAAAGCCTTGTATGGCAGAGTTGTGAGGAAAGGCCACAGCTGATCTGAGAGTCTGTTCAAGAAAGGGCATGTTAGTCCAATTCAGGGCAGGGGAGTTTGAAGCCCATTCTAGCCCTTGGGTACATGCTTTGGCCTCCAATCCAGCTGATACCAGTACTTTGATTTTCCTTTGATTCTTACATCCATTTTCTTAATTACCTCAGCATCCAGAGGTAGGAAAGAGCAACTAGCCTTGGCAAGTGGCACTAATGACCACTGTGGCATTGTGAGAGAGAGAGAGTGGGAGATCACAGGATAGAGACATGGACGTGGTTTGTGACATGGCTGGAGCATGGACAGCCACACAGAGGGTGGTGTTATGCCCAGCACTGTGATGCCAGCAGGATTACTAGGCATTAGATACTGTGTCTTTATCCCTACTGTCTTGTTTAACACTCATAGAAACACAATGCAATAGATATCGCTCCATGGAGAATAGTAGGGGTTTTGTAGAGGTCAATTATACGGAAGAAAGGCTTCTAAGTTACTGGCATTCAAAAGTTTTTAACTATTGTCCACAATAAGAAATGTATTTTTTCATTGTAACCTTACACTTTAATGCTTATCCATTTGATTGAAATAAAAATGTCAAAACAAAACAAAACAAAAAACCCTCCAAAGCTAGTAGCTACCATTTGCTATTAGAAATAGTATCTGAAAATTGTTTTCTTCATTTTTGCTTAGGATATCAGATTAAAACAACTAAAGTATTTTTAAGAGCTATTGATTACCCATATGCCATTTTTTTGAAAAATAAAAAGCAATTCTTCCGAGTAATGCCATGGTACATAGTTCTAGGTTCAAATTCTGCTTTGATCACTTCTGAGCTGAGTGACCTTAAGCAAGTCGCCTCTCAGAGTCACAGATTCATCATCTACAAAATGAGATCAATTCCCATCTCTGGGTTTTTTCAGTAATAAGACAGTTATGTGTTAGGAGCTCAGCTGAACTGTACAGAGCCAAGAGGTCAGAGAAACCTATTAGAAACAACAAACAAAAGGGAAACAACCAAGCCCTTAATCCCTCACCACTATAGTGTCACCAGCGTCTAAAGCTGGAGAAATACCAGCTCCTCCCATTCCATTTTCCCTATGGAATGATGTACCAGTTGAGGGTCAGGTGGATCAGCACAAATGTTGCAGTTGTCTCACTGCTGAGGGACCTCTGAACACAAGCTTCTGTGGTTTTATGGACCAGGAGCTGCAGAGAGGGTAAGGGAGAAAGCTGTATATAGCTGGATGATTCAGAGTGGAGAAAGGTGTCTTCAAGATTTTTCCCTCCTCCCTTTGATGAGGAAGCAGAGATGCCTCCGCAGAGATGCCTTAAAGAAAGCCAAGGGTGATGGGCCCCAGTAAAGAGGTCTCCAGGTGAAGGTACTGCTGTGATTGGAATGCATCTGCAAGTTTCATGGGTTGGAAACCTAATACCCAGTGGAATAGTGTTGAGTGAAGTGACTAGGCCATGAGGGATCTGCCCTCATGGATGATTTAATGTTGCTGTCATAGGAATGGGTTTGTTATCTCAACAGTGGGCTTATTGTAAAAGTTCAGCTCCCTGCTGCTTTTGGCTGTATTGTACTCTCTTGCTTTTCTGCCTCCCACCCTGGGATGACACAGAAAGAAGGCCCTTTGCACGTGCTAGCACCTTGATATTGGACATCTCAGCCTCTAGTACAATACAAAATAAATTTATTTTCTTTATAAATTACCCAATGTGGTATTCTGTTACAGTAAGAAAAAATGGACTAAGATGGGTGCTCAAGATAGAAATGCAATATGATTGAGAGCAGCGGAACCTGAGCTCCTGACTGTAAGTCTCTTCAGAGAATGCAGTGTGATCAGGTCTGATGGGAAGGGCAGCTTTCCCCCAGAAGGGCTACTAAAAGATCTTTGTACTTGCCTATGGTTGGCCCCAAAAATTCATACATAGAAATTTAGCCAGAAATCCAACTTCTTTTACTATGTAAGAACAAATAAACTCTGTATCTGGAAAAAATATCTTCTCCATAGGGTCATTTTGAGAAATAAATTAAATGAATTAAAATTAACACAGTGCTTATAAGAGTGACTGGCATATAATTAATACTATATTTTTAATTAAGCAACTGAAATAGCAAGTGCTCAATAAATTTTAGCTACTTTGCAATTATCTAGAACCTGACCAAGTATCTCTACACCTTCCACTTTTGTCCAAGTCATCTTTAGATGATTGTAATAGAGGTGGAATTATGCAAGAATATTCACCAATGGTCATATGAAAAAAGAAAGGTTAATTATTCCCCTCGAAATTCAATAACTTCTTCAACAAAGAAGGCAAAGTAGTATCAGAATGTCACCATTTTGCAGCCCCAATAATTAATATAAACTAGGCTTTGATCATTAATAGCTCCTAAATTTACCAAAAGAAAAGTAAACAGAAATTACGTTAACTCCCAAAGGCAAAATATATCCCTTCCTATGTTGCCAAAGAAATTTAATCTGTATCTGATCAAATATCTAGAACTAACAATCAATTTACAGGGAACTCAGAGAAGAGAGAAACGTATATTAATTGACATCACAAAGATGCAATCCACAACATCCAGACTGTGGGAAAGTCACAGGACAGTCTAGTTTCTTTGATACAAAATTTCAAGGTCAGTGATAGAATGGGAACCTATAGATTAAAAGAGGTTTAAGACACAAATAACTATTTACATTATGTAGCTCTTATTTGTATAACAACACAAAAGAAAATAACAAAGAAAAATGAATTTATTTCTCTCTCTCCTTTTCTCTCTCACTTACACATACAGTATGTAATAGTAGTTTACTTAAAGCAGTGTATTTTATTCCATATATCTACATCTCTATTTTTGTGCCAGTACCATGCTGTTTGATCACCATAGATTTGTAGTATAATTTGAAGTCTGGTAGTGTAACGCCTCCGTTGTTTTTATTTTGAAGTATTGTATTGGCTATTTTGTGTTTTTTTCTGATTTCCTATAAAATGAAGTGCTATTTTTTTCACATTCTTTAAAGTATGACATTGATGCTCTGATGGGGAGATAACTAAATCTGTACATTGCTTTGAGGAGTATGGACATTTTACCAGTGTTGATTCTTCCCAGCCATGAGCATGGTATGTTTTCCATTTGTTAACATCTTCTGCTATTTCTTTTCTCAGGGTTTCATAGTTCTCTTCATGGAGATCTTTCACATTAATTGTTAGATATATTTCCAGGTATTTCATCTTCTTTGGCATCACTGTAAAAGGAATAGAGTCTTCGATTATATTTTCAGCTTGACTATTGTTGGTATATAAAAAAGCTACTGATTTGTAGGTATTCACTTTTTTTTATAATTTTATTAAATCATAATGTGTACATTAGTGCACTTATGGGACACAATGTGCTGACTTTATATACAATCTGAAATATTTTGGTCGAACTGTTAAACATAGCCTTCATGCATTTTCTTAATCATTATATGAAGACATTGATATTTTACATTTAATAAGTTTCACCAGTACCCTTCTAAGATGCACCATAGGTGTGACCCCACCAATTGTCTTCCCTCCACTCATCCTCTCCCCTCCCCTCCCCTCCCTTTCCCTTTTCCCCGTATTCTTGTGTTACAATTGGTTTTAGCCTTCATATGAAAGCTATAAATTGGCTTCATATTAGGGCTGAGTACATTGGATACTTTTTCTTCCATTCTTGAGATACTTTGCTAAGAAGAATACATTCCAGCTCCATTCATGTAAACACGAAAGAGGTAAAGTCTCCATCTTTCTTTAAGGCTGCATAATATTCCATGGTATACATGTACCACAATTTATTAATCCATTCGTGGGTTGATGGGCACTTCTGGCTGGAATTTTTAAAGAATTTACATTAAAGCAGCATTTAACTTGGGGAGCATTGATATTATTATTATATTGAATCCTTTTATTCATAAACATGGTTTGTCCACTTATATTGATTTTTGATTTCTTTCATCAGTATATTCTAGTTTTTGGCCTAATAGTCTCACACCAAATTTACCCCCAATTGTTATCATTTAAGCAATTGTAAGCATATCATTAATGTTTGCACAGGACATTTTTTCCATTCATTTAGTTACAGCCTACCTATGTCATTATGCTATTTGGCTATTCTTCTTCTTCTTCTTCATCTTCTTTTTTTTTTTGAGACACAGTCTCACTATGTTTCCCTCAGTAGAGTGCCGGGGCATCACAGCTCACAGCAACTTCAAACTCTTGAGCTTAAGTGATTCTCTTGCCTCAGCCTCCCAACTAGCTGGGACTTCAGGAGCCCATAACAGTGCCCAGCTATTTTTTTGTTATTGTTGTCATTGTTGTTTAGCAAGACCTAGCTAGGTTCAAATGCACCAACCCCCTAACCACTGAGCTATGGGCACTGAGCCAAGCTTTATTCTTCTTATAGAGTTTAGTCATTATTACCTCTATCACTTTTCCTACCTCTTTTTTATTTGGCATATTTATACCATTTATGTTTAATGTAATTATTAATAAGTATGGCTTAAGTATGCCTTTTATTTTTTGTTTCCTCTTTATTCTCTTGTTTTTTATCTCTTTTTCCCCCTACTTTTCAGTGATTTAATTAACTGTATATATTTATAGTTCCCTTTTGACTTACCTAGTTTGAATAAAATACAGAAGCCATTCTCTCCCTCCCATCACTTTACCTTCATCCATCTATAATTATCATGAATAAGTTCTCTTAGTTTTTATTCGTTAATGACTTCTAAATTTTTTCTTGATTCATTAAGAATATCATTACTACATATAAAATTCTAGGTTGATAGTCATTTTCTCCCAACAGTTGAAAATGAGGCACCACTTCCATCTTATATTCATGGATTCTCATCAAAAGTGCTGTCACTTAAATTAAAGTATCTTTCCCTTATAATTAAGGTTCTTTTTCTTTTCCTCTTGTTGCTTTCAAAGTTTTTTGTTTTTTATCTTTGGTTTCAGAAGTTTGACAATTGTATCTTTTGCCTTGGATTTCCTGGGTTTATCTTTTGTGGAACTCAGTCAGAATTTTGAATCTGTAAGTTCATACTTTTTTTCAATTGGGGAAATTTTTAAGTTATTATTTCTTTGAATGCCTTTTCACATACTGTCTCCTCTCCTTGTGGTGCTGATATGACATTCAGCTAGATATTTATCATCCCATAGGTTCTTGCGTCTCTGTTCATACTTTTAAAAGTTTAATTTTTAGAGTGGTTTGAGGTTCACAACAAAATTAGTAGGACAATGCAAATATTTCCCATATACTCCCCCACCTGCTACATGCTCAGCCTCCCTGTTGCCAATGTGCCCACTGAAGTGGCACCTGTGTTACCACTGATGGCCTGAGTGGGCATCACTATGGCCCAGAGCCTGCGGCCTGCATTAGGGATTACTCTGAGGGTGTCATTTTCTGTGCCTTCAGGCAGACACAGAATAACAGGGATCCACAGTAACAGAAAGGACAGTTTGCGTCATAGGATGTTGTGAAGCAATGTGGCATTATTGTTATCCTCTGTGTTGTTTTCAGAGAAATGCTGGTACTTATCTACTCAAGTCAGTTAGTACTCCCTTCTCCTTTCCTACTAATTTAATGAAAACAAAGTCACGAGTCAAAAGAAATAAGAGAAAATGGGATGGAAGAAAAACAGAAGATAGGCCTTCAATGATCTTTCTTTTGTAAATAGGAGAATTTCTGATTGTTTATTGAAAATATTGAGTGTTGGGAATTTAAGATAGATCATGTAAATATTTTTATTTCAGAATATCCAACACATATGAGCAAATACAACCTTCAGTAAAGTCTGAGAATAAAGTCACTAAGTATTTTCTAATTACTTTGCAAAAGCATTATGATAAATATTTCATTATATTTCCACATTTACAATGTGTTTTCTAATACATTCAGTCAAATATTAGATACTTTGTAAAATGTGAATGTGCAAACTTGGAAATGGGAAATTTGTGGTACACAGTGAAGCTGAATTAATTTTTAAGTGACATGATTAAATGAAGTTGCCAACCCATTCAAAACGAAGCAAAATACTAAGAGTAAGAATTAAATATTTATATTACAGATTGTATAAAATAAACTGTGTATACTTAAGCATTTTATTAGATTAATTTTATGTTTTTCTGGCTGTTTTCCACCAAGTCTCTTCCATGCCCTGAGCTGGTATTAGCTCACATTTCTATTCAGCTTTCAAAGTCCCACGTGGATACAACAATGCAAAACCACCTTTAGGGGAAGGCCAGAAGGTGTTTTGTCAGCGATCAAGCCCACATTCTGGAACACGATCTAATCTTTTGCTTTCTTTACAAAATGACAAGATAAACTTCTGGGAGTCTGTCTTGAATAATAAAGTAGAGCTAAAACGCTCTCTGGAGGTATTTTTTCCAGATACAACCTATAAACACCCAAATGTTATTTGTAATGATTTTCCCTTTGGAAATTAAGCTCTATGTGAAACCTAAAACAAAGAGGATTTTCCAATGTGAGGAAAACAGAGGTTACTGGAGCCCACTACCTAATCCATAGTAACTACTAAAAGACTAGCTGCTACTTGAACATATATTTTTAGTTGTTTTATACGATATTCTGCCATATGAATCTCTAATGTTTTGTATAACCATTAGCAACATAAAGAATATTTTTCTTTTTAAAAAAAATCTCTGTAATAAAAATAGTGCTTTAATGAGCTTGTGCCTCTTTTGTAAACTAGGAGCTTTTCCCAGAGTATTTATTTAGAATCAGATTTTTTGAGTTATGGATGTGAACATCTCAATTTAATTAGACACTATCATATTCCATTCTAGCCTGGGCAGGCCAATTTCCACACTAAGATGTAGGGTTCTACATATGACAAGCCTTGTTTTTCAGCACTTAGACATTTTACTATTTTATTTTATTTTAAGACAGAGTCTCACTCGGTTGCCTGGTAGAGTACCCTGGCATCATCTTAGCTCACAGCAGTCTCAAACTCCTGGGCTCAAGTGATCCTCTTGCCTCAGCCTACTGAGTAGCTGGAACTACAGGTATGTGCCACCATGCCTGGCTAGTTTGTCTAGTTTTAGTAGAAATGGGGTCTAACTCTTGCTCAGGCTGGTCTGAAATTCCTAAGCTCAAGCAATCTACCTGCCTTGGCCTCCCAGAGTGCTAGGATTATAGGCATGAGACACCATGCCCAGCCTAGACATTTTACTTTTAATTATAGATTTTTTTTATTGTTTGGGGTTCATTGAAGTTAGAAAGAGGTTACACTGATTGCATTTGTTAGGTAAAGTCATTCTTATAATTGTGTCCCACCCCCAAGAGGTGTGCCATACACATAACCCCCCAAACCCCTTCCTTCTCCCCTCTCTCGGCTCCTTCATTCCCCTGCCCCCTACCTTGAATTGATTTGAGCTTTTCTCTTACTAGGGTATATATTAGATTGTCTACTGGCTTCATATTAGAATTAAGTACATTAGATTCTTGCTTCTACATTCTTGTGATATTTTACTAAGAAGAACATGTTGCCGCTCAATCCAGGTTAATACAAAAGATGCAAAGCCTCCATCTTTTTAAATGGCTGAACAGTATTCCAGGGTTCAGCTGCAGGCCAGGCCACAGCCATTATGGAAAGCTGCCTTTCAGCATTGGCCCTCAGGGTCCTGGTGCGAGGCTGGTTCTGGCACGCCGGATAAGCAGGGCAGCCACCCAGCGGGAGATCTGACGCACACACGCTTTCCTGGGACAGCCACTGCCTGGCCAAGGGACATGGTTTGAAAAGGTTGAGGCATGTGTGTTAAATGAGGACTCCCTGCGGGGAGTGAGGCTTAATTATAGTTTTTAAAAAAAACCAAGAGGCAAAATTGCCATCTTGACCATTGTTTTTTGTTATAGTAGACTTTGGGGAAACACATGGTTTTATCTTGACCACTTTTAAGAGTACAATTCACTAATTTAATTATATTCATATTGCTATGCAAAATTTCTAGAACATTTTTCTCCATTTCAAACTGAAACGCTATTCCATCCACAATATACCATACCTCTTTCCCTTCAGCTGCTGGCAACCACCATTCTACTTTCTGATTTTATGAATTTGAGCCCTTTATATACCTCGTATGAATGAAATCATACAGTAGTTCTTTCTCACGAGTGACTTATTTCATTTGGCGTAATGTCCTCAAATTTCATCTAGGTTATAGCACCTGATAGGATCTTCTTTTTTTTTTTTTTAAGGAAGAATAATAATCCCTTGTATGTATTTATTTTCTTCATTACTTTGGCAGAAGACATAGTACTGTAAAGGTATCAAATATGTTAACATGCAGTTTTATAGAAATAACCAAAATATAAGTGTTTTTCAAAAATCTGATTAAATCTAAAGACATATGACAATGACATTCTGTGAATTAAACAACAGCATGTGTTTTCTTTAGGGCAATTTACCATGTTTATTTTAAAATATTCAAGAGAATAAATAGTGACCATAGTTTAAAGAAGAAGTTTGACCTAAATATAGTACTTTAGACAGAGTCCCAATGAGAAATAATCCCTTTTCCTTATTACTTCAAGCAAGTCCTGCATCTATTATAACTCCATCTTTCTGACAGTGTTTTATAGATTACAGCTTTAAATCTTTGTCATTTATTTATAGTCTACTATCATTCCATTACATTTCTGTCCAGAACTCTTAGAACCAATCTTTTGAGGGAAAGTGCTTTCCTTAAAACAAGATGAGAAGCAGTAGATAATATAGTGCTTGTCTTTGCTTCTTGCCCCGCAAAATGAATAATATGGGGTTATACTGAAGATTTTGAAGAGAAGATCCATGAAGTTTTCGATGAAATATATATTGCAGTGTTAGTAAAAACAATTTTCAATTTATTTACTGCATATTTCAATAGTAGACGCCTTAATCTGGTTTTGGCTAGACTGCAGAGATATACATGCACATGTGACATTTGTGTGTGTGTATTTAACATTGGTCAACTATCAAATTTGTAAATTAACATAAGTCTAATTTCTTATTATCAAGGTGAAAGACTACAAAATAGCAATTTGACCACTTGATAAACTGTTTGTAAAGGGGTCCTGGAATTTGATTAGAAAGATCAAAGTTTTTCTAAAAAGAAGAAAATGTTTTATGAGATTATTTTCATAGATTATATTCTAAAAGTTTATAGCTAAATAAACTGTGTGATTTAAAATCTTCCAGGTGTTACTGTTTAATTGCTTTATGTCTGTAAAAGGTAACAGAAAAAGAAAAACAGGATAATTTTTATATCTTTATGTAGAGCTACTATGAATGTTTTCATAGCACTCTCAGCAATATGGAGCCTAGAAGTCTAGAAGCTCTTTGTTGTATTAATCACCATAATGTAGGAATAATTAAAAAAAGTCAAGACATATGAAGGTGGCCAAGCCTCTTGAACCCAGCAGCTGTTCTGCAGGTGCCTGTAGTTCTGCAGAAGTTTCCTAATATTAATATGGTGAGAGGGACACAGGAGGCTGTCCGTGTGCGGTGTGCAGACCTGGGTTTTGTAGGGTCATTTATGCTTCCACGCTGAGTTCAGAAGAGAGGTGAGGTAAAGTGTCCATCTGATGGAGCTGGAACACATTCTTCTTAGCAAAGTATCTCAAGAATGGAAGGAAAAGTATCCAATGTACTCATCCCTACTAGGAAGCTAATTTATAGCTTTCATATGAAGGCTATAACCCAATTATAGCACAAGAATATGAGGAAAGGGGCATGGGAGGGGAGAGGAAGGGTGAGGATGGGTGGGGGAGGGTAAATGGTGGGGTCACACTTACGGTGCATCTTAGAAGGGTACAGGTGAAACTTACTAAATGCAGAATACAAATGTTTTCATACAATAAACAAGAAAATCCCATGAAGGTTATGTCGAACAGTTGGATGAAAATATTTCTGATTGTATATGAAGCCAGCACATTGTACCCCATGATTGCATTAATGTACACAGCTATGATTTAATTTAAAAAAAAGAGGAGAGGTGAGTACACCTGAGGGTGGGTTATGCCCTTCTTCATCTCCAGAATGGGGCAGGGTCGATGTGAGATTTTCCCAGCTCCCTTGTAAATGTTTGTTCCGTCTGTGACCCCAGAAGAGTTTCCTGGAGGCATCTCAGGACATTGCACTCTTTTCTCTCTGGAAACAATGTTCTTTCTCCAGATGAACAGAAATAAGGGAACTGCGGCTGGCCACTTGAGAGGGCAGCAGTGGGCGAGGCTCAGGATGGAGATGGCAGTGCAGACCCGTGGTGGTTGGGAGGAGCTGGTAGCTTTGGTAAACTTCTCAATCACTCCCTACAGAGCTGGCATCATCCAGATTTCCAGGTATGAAAACAAATGATTCTTTATTGAAGGCTGGAACCAGGTCTGACTCACTAGCTGAAATCATAAAAGACAGTCATTTTAAGAATTATAACATTTTGTTTAGATTCTTTATTACATTCCAGAGAACAAGAAAACAGGCACGTTGCTGTCATAATGGAGAGGGGCAGGAAAGAGACATTTAAAGCGCCACTCTTCAGAGATGTACGTTTTTACCCTCTGTTTTGGTCTTCCCCCCAAATTGATGGTGAAATGTCAAAAGCTGAACCAAGCCTCAAGAATATGTTTCAAACTATTTCAGATTATATATGAAACCAGCACATTGTACCCCATGATTGCATTAATGTACACAGCTATGATTTAATTAAAAAAAGAAAAGAAAATTCCAGTAATTAGTACACTAAATTAGTATAATCACTGGAGTTTTATTTGTGTGATCAATTCATCCATACCGTTTTATGAGCTCCTGTTTAAGTAAAGTATTGTCATATTATTAAAAAAAAAAGAATATGTTTCAATTCACCAGAGAGAAAAAGTATGCAATGTTCTTGCATTAAGGACTCCCAGTTTAAAAGACAGGAATTTAGATACAGCCAGATTTGATGCCTGATGTGGTACCAATTTTATGAGAGGAAGGAAGGGTTGGAAGGTTAAACCATAAACACACAGCAAGAAAGAAAAGAGAAAGGAAGGGAGGGAGAGAGGAAGGGAAGGAAAGGGAAGACAAGAAAGGTAGGGAGGGAGGGAGGAAGGAAGGAAGGGAGGGAGGGAGGGAGGGAGGGAGGAAGGGAGGGAGGGAGGGAGGGAGGAAGGGAGGGAGGGAAGAAGGGAGGGAGGGAG
>CAUYRH010051669.1:0-13009 GCA_963574655.1 Perodicticus potto
TGTGAATTTCCTAGGCCTCAATTCCATGGATGGACTGTGTCCATTCATTGATACACTCATTCACCTTGCCCAGGCAGAAGGAACTGTATTCATTCGTTTCCTGGCCAAGGAACCCATACACCTATATATACCCTGAGACTAAAGGCCTAAAGGAGGAGACAGGGAAAGACCGGGAGAGAAACGGAGAGAGCTTCTCTCTCCCCACTTGAGTTCTCTCCCTCTACCAGGAGCTTTGGTGTTTTCTGTATTCTTTTCTGTAAATAAATTTTGTCTTACCACCAGGGGGTGGGGGTGGGGAAATAATGTAATGAAGAATAATAAAATACATGTATTTTAAAAAAAAGAAAGAATTGCCCAATCTTCTGCCCGCTCATCCCCCAGAAAGCTCAGATGTTCGCCATCCCAAGAAGTCCCTCTGGAAACGTGAGGACCCTCCTCACTCCTTGCACCCGGCAGCTGGCTGTCTTGCAGCTGGTCCTGAAGCGTCACGCTGTATGTGTGGCCACACTGAGTCCTCCTGCTATGGGAAATTTTAGTTTTCCCTCATCTTTTTGACTAGGGACATGTCCTGCCTTTTGTCCACTGAGGTTATGCTGTTTTTCTGTCTCCCTTCAGTGCCTGCTGTGCTCTGACAGTTCTGACTCCGCACTTTGAGCGTGCTGCTAACACACTGAAGAGGCACAATGATGGGAAACCAGCAATGTGGTCCATGGGAGGCAAAAAGAGACAGAGAAAAATGGCAGAAAATTCATGTTTATTGACCAGCAACCGCATAATTTATTTTTATTTCATCCTCCAAATAACTTTTTAAGAATGTTTTCCTCCTTTTGTAGATGAGAAAGTTCATTGTTTTGCCTTGTTTCTTGTTCTTTTTTAATTACGTGATCTACTGTGTAAGAGGACAAGAAGGATTCTGAGTAGTCACAAGGTTTCTCAGTGAGCTTTTCAAGAGATTGTATAATACTTGTAGAAACAGGAAAATAATTTAGCAGTTAAATTAAATATGGTAGTCACGACCTGGCCCTTGCCCCACCCATGTCACCTCCCCAATCTCTCTCCTACTTTTCTTTTCTCCCTACTCTACCCAGCCCTCTTCCGAGCTCCAGACATGTGCCTTTCTCGGGGCCTTTCCACCTGCTGCTTCCCCTGCCCAGAACGCCTTCCCCCAGCAGCTTCCACCTTGCTTCAAACCTCAGGAATAACCATCTGCTCAACTTAAAGTGGTGGTGACTCCCCACCAGACCTTTTCCTCTCCTTTCTCCCTCCATGATTCTCCACTACATTTATCACTATTTGGTAAATTAAATGTTCCTTTATTTATTTGTGTGTTCTCTGTCTTTCCCACTACAACATAAATTCCCCTGTGCCTAAACCATTTCTTGATACACTGTGGATGTTTCATTAATATTCACTGGATGAAAAAAAGAGAAATAATAAAGTTTAGGAAAAGTTAAGCTTCTCAAAGCTAACCAGATTTTTTAAACTGCAGGAGGAAGAGCATTTAGTATTCCTCTGAATATTTTCCATCACCAAGCATAGAATCTAGCATGCACAATTCCCCAAACTCATGCAAACATACAACCCTCTTCCACGGAGCAGGTTTCAGGGATTTTTGCTCACTCTTTGGGAAATGCCACTTAAAGTTTTCAGGCACTTATGTTTAAACAGAGATGGAATTCTGAGAGCAGATATGCATGAGAAGGGAGGAGAGAAGGACACTAGGGTCTGTGTCTAAACGAGTGGCAGAGACAGCCATTTCACTCATGTTCAGCCCATATTTCTTGAGTACATCTGATGGACCACAAACCCCCTGGACAAAAGCAACTGGGGTCCCAGACCTCATGGAGCTGGCGCCCTCTACTGCCCTCGCTGGCTTTTAATCCTACAAAAGTCAAAGCAAGACTGTTCCTCGCCCGTGTCAGTCTCCTTGTAGGACTTTTCTCTCTGATTGGAAAGATAAAGGAATGTAACTAACCCGGAATTGTGGATGCCACATGCAAATTTGTGAGCCAACAGGAAGTAAGGATTTCCCCCCTGCTCTGATTTACTCCCTCGGGATCTGCAGCAGCATCGACATCCCCCTGTCTGGAAGTTATGCCTGAGTGCACCCACGTGAGCACCATTGACAGAATGGCGCTCTTTTACCATCGCATCTTCTGAGGGAGATGATCACAGAGCAGAAGAGAGAGAGCTGGACGGAAGACTGATTGGCAAGAGCTCATTTCATCATCTCATGTAACGAATACAAAAAAATAAATAATTAATTTTATTTTGGAACAAAAGGGGGTTCTTCTCTTCCTAATAAACAGAACAGGGCAACAATACATTGTTCGGTGAGTTATGGTGGCTAAAATCTCACTTTGAAAATTGCTTGTCATGGCAACAGGCAAGCATCACCTCTGAAGCCAGCAGCCTGAAGCAGACAGATTGTTTCAATTATCTAATTTTCACAATGAATGAACTCTGCTTATAGGAAATCCATAGGTGGGCGGCAGTAGCAAATGGCGGCTGTGACATGTTCGGAGCTGGTAGATTTAAATCCTCTCTCAAAATACAGAGCAGGAGTGTAATTTTCTCTAAATATTCACCGAAGTAAAATGAAGAATAGCCAGAGGAAGGGAAAAACACATGAAACCTCCCTTTTTGCCTCAACTCCTGGGGTGTGCCTTTTCTTTCCAAATTGCCCTCTCTGTGTCTGGCTCAGAGGCTGCTGCAGGCAGGCATGTGCCCATCTGTGCTCTCTGCGTCTCTTACGGTGCTTTGGAAGTTACACACACGTGGCCAGAAAATATGCACTTCAGCCTCACGAACTCCTTGGCCTCAATGGAAACTGCTATTTTGCAAATTAAATTTCACATTACCTGGATAGTAAAGTTGTGTACAAAGTTCTCTGTTAAATCAAAAATTCAATTGCCCTACATTGCAATCATCTCTCTTCTCTGTGTCTTCTCGCAACATGTTTAGGTGAAGTATTTCTAGGGAGACCAAAGGGATGACAGTAGCTTTCTGCCCTGTCCAGGCAGCTGTGTGTGGTGTAAATGAGACCAGGAAAGGGGCAGGCCTTGTGATTGGTGCATTCTCATCTTCCAACTCCCCCTCAGGGACCTGCGACTCACCAGCATAATCCTTCTCTGCTCTTCCCCCACTCTCCTTTCCCAAATAGGGCTGGTGGAGTTCCAGATAAACCTCTTATCCTTTTCCAGTCCCTGTCGCCTACACATTCCTACACATTCTCCTACATGTGCTGTGATTTTTCTAGGAAGGCCATCTACAACCAGAATGACTATCAAGAAACTTGACTTTTCCCCAAATAATGAAATTTTACGGTGGATTTCAGGCACCAAGAGAGTTGTGGGCTGTGTTACCATTGCATTGGGGTTTTCTAGTAACTGGTGAGGGTGAGACACAGAGCTGTGCCTGGTACAGTCACAATACATGTAGTCAACCTCTCCCAACTCAGACTCGAAGAAAGTCACCAGCCACATGATGTCTTACACTTTCACGACATTCTCAATGCCTTCGGTGCTTGACTACAGTGAAAAGTAGTCCCTGCCATTCCCTGCCCTGATTATTTTCCCTAAGAATCACATCTCTTTTTCCACAGAGAAGAAAAAGAAGGAGGAGGAGGAGGAGGAAAAAAGAAGAAGAAGGATTTGATCTCAGTGTAATCTCTTTTGGGGTGGTGGTGACATTGATTGACTTGGTTTGTTTTCAAAGTAAGGATTACTGAATCCTCATAATGAACAGAGATTTAGGCACTCGGGAAATGCATCACTTCAATATACATACTTGTCTGGCAAAGTTCAGTTTACAAAGCAAAAATCAGAAGTAATTTTCTTTGCAATAAACTGGGAAGGACACCAAAGGAGAAGGTTTTCCAAAGTCTGCTGTATACTATACGCATCTTTAAAATTCTAGAGCCATAGTCACCACTAAAGACCTCATCACAGATGAAAGAAGCTATACTCATCCATATATCAACTCTGGCCTTGTGAGGAATTCTAATCAAACCCACTTTTTAATCTTTATTCAAAGAGCATATGTCTTCACTGTAATAGTTTAAACTCTAATGACTAAATCAGTCAATGTTTATTTTGTAAACTGCCCCCCCACAAAAAAAAGGAAGGCAAAAAGAGATTCTACCTTTTACTGACATTTTGTTTACAGCAATAGAAAATGCCATTGGATGAGACAGAGAGCTTTTTTCTATTAGACACAGAACATGTATTAATGAGAGGTTGAGGATTGTTTTTTAAGAAAAGGGTATTGAAGTAGAATTTTTGAATGTTCTATATAATTATCTTCTACCTTATGATGCATTCAGATGTTGATGAATTCTTTTCCACAAAATCAGTATATTTGGTGGCATAGGTCCAAAACATACTATAGTATCTGTAAAATAATGTAAAATAATTCAGGAATAAATGTATCTGGGCTTCTCTAGAGAATCAACATAAAGTGAGAAGTGTGGGAGGTCAAGGACAAAGCAATTTTAAGTTTTGGCAAATCTATCTTCTGGGTATGTATCCTAAAGAATTGAAATCAGGATCCTAAAGAGATATTAGCACTCCTGCGTTTACTATAGGACTGTTCACAATAGGCAAGACATGGAAAGAGCCTAAGTGTCTGCCACTGGATGAATGGATAAAGAAAACTTTGTATATCCACACAGCAAAATACTGCACAGACTTAAAAAATAAGGGATTCCAGGCAAAGCTTACAAAATGCAGAATACAAATGTCTTCATACAATAACTAAGAAAATGCCATGAAGGATATGTTAAACAGTTTGATAAAAACATTTCAGATTGTATATGAAACCAGCACATTGTACTCCTTGATTGCAGTAATGTACACAGCTATGACTTAATAAAAAAAAAATAATAAGGGATTCCTGCCAGGTGCCACAGCATGGATAAAATGAGAGGACATTTTGCTAAGTAAAATAAACCAGTCACAGAAAGACAAATACTGCATGATTTCACTACCATGAAGTATCTAAAATAATCAAATTTATGGAATCCAAGAGTGGAATGTTGATTACCAGGGGCTAGGAAGAGACAGCAATTTTTGACTAATTAATGTGCATAAGTTCCCAAACAATATGAACACGGTCTGGAGATCTACTGGGCAGTATTGTACCGCACTCAACAATAATATGTTGTACACTTAAACATTTATATGAGGGTAGATCTTATGTTGTGTTCTCGTCAAGATAAAATATAGTAAAATATATTTTAAAAATTTTCACAAAATTTAGAATGAAATCTCTTCATGGAAAAATGGGGAAATGGATTACTCTTGCCTTCCCACATGAGACTAGTAAGAGGAATGTTAGATGAAGGTACAGTTGGTAAAACCTTCATACTTCTCTTTAGACTTTTATTTCCAAAGCACATCATTAAACATTTTTAATATGGCTTTGAGGAATTGCAAAGTCCTGACTTCTTATAAGTTGTAACAGCCACTACCTTTTTGATGTAGACTAATTTGTAAATATTTCCACTTGGACTTCCTAGTTATATAAGCCAAAGGAAGAAGTTGAAATAGGCATGGGGTGACTCTCAGAGTCTGTGTTTAAAAAGATATTTATTCTAAAGAAAGACCTATTAGGATGGTTTAGCTTCTTAAAATTAAGGAATTTTAAAGGATTCTATTGAAATAGGCTTTAAGCAAGGGTTCAGATTACCAGGAGGGGGTAACAGGATAGGTATCAGATACAGAGCAATGGGTCTATGTCAGGTCGTAAGGGTTCAGCCTGCCCCAGGACATGTACCAGATACCAAACAGTAAGGCAGCAGGTGGTGAGTGCCCACAGCTGCACCCTCTGATCCAAGGGCTAAAACCAGGCATCCCGTATATTAGTCTTAAAAATGAAGGTAAGTAAAACTGACAGATGGCCCAAGATGCCAGTTTTTTATTGATTCAATAAGTATTTATCGAATCTCTGAATTGTCAGGCACTCTATTAGGTGCGAAGGATATAGTGGGGTATAACACAGACTTAGTCCTTGCTTAACGGAATTTATAAGCCAGTGGGAAGACAGACTTCTAAAACATCATCTTAAAAACACACTAACAAACAGCCTTCACCTTAAATGCTAAGTATAAGTTTATATTTTTATTATTTTAATCAGGGAAATCTTTAAACTGAGACCTCAAGGATTAGTAGAAGTGAGACAAGCAAAGAGAGGGAAGAAGTGAATTAAGGCAGAGTGGACTGAAAGCGTGCAGAGGCTGCAGCAGAGGGCAGAGCCCACTGGCTCTGGGATCTGCAAAAGAACAGTAAAAGCACAGGACAGCCAACCACAGGAGACCAGGGGCGCCGCAGGGTTTTGTAGGCCATGGTAGGATTTTGGTTTTTATGCCAAATAAGAAGGGAAAGCCACAGGAAGGTTTCAACCAAGGAGTCAAACATACTAACATTTGTTTAAAAGATCATCATGGCCCCTTAAATGGGAAGGAAGAGTAGAATCAGGAAGAATAGTTAGGAGATTTCTGCACAGTCAGAAGAGAGCTGATGGGGGCTTGGTTTGGGCTGGGTCAGTGGAGAGGAAGAAAAACTAGAAAGAGTTCTTGTGTCAACTTCCCTAGGCTGTAGCAGGAAGGTGAATCCCATCCAATTCCCATTTCTAGGTTCATATTGGGAAACAATTCCAATTTCCATCACCCAGTTCCATCTGATTGGCCCATCAATATCAGTGAAGAGG
Organism: Perodicticus potto; assembly: GCA_963574655.1. NCBI lineage: Eukaryota > Metazoa > Chordata > Mammalia > Primates > Lorisidae > Perodicticus > Perodicticus potto. The sequence continues at coordinate 6,709 of CAUYRH010051669.1, forward strand.
GCTCAAGACCACTCTAGAGTTACTTAGATTAGTAATTCTCAAAAAGACTTTTATAACCATGACTAACTTGAAAAACACTGCTAATGTTTTCTTAAGTAAAAGACTGTTTACAGGGAGCAAGTCAGAAGCACCACGTTCTGCTAATTCTTTTTGCATTCATTTGGCAGGAGACATCTGAAATGCTAGAACCAAATACACCAGTGCTGACCTAACCACAGGAAAAGCAATGTTGCTGAATTGAAAGTCTGCAAGGAACTTGTCATTTATTATTAACATCACCATGGGCACCGAAGGCTTTGATATGGAGGCTGGAGATACCTGCCTGCTTTCAAGCAGGAGCGGCAATCTCACACTCTTTCTTCCTGCCTGAGAGCATTTAATTCACAGGGAGGAAAGATTTTTCAGCAGCTTGCCCTGAGACCATCTCAACAGTAGAAGTTTTGAGTGCAGAAACCAAATCATTTCAAAGGGGATGTGGGATTTGCTTTCAGCACAATTTGGAAAACCACAGGTTTAGCAGAAACATGGCTTGAAAAAGAAATCAGAGCTTATGAGTGGGACTGCCAGACACACCCTGTGTCGTTTAAATTTGAATCCCATTTTTGTCGTCAAACCCCAAATTTCTTAATTCTTTACCTCACCTTACTTCTAAGTGCCCCCAAAGGCAGAAAACTTTTAGAACCTTGAGGGATACTTTCAGCCTTGATGGCCATACACAAGATCATGTAAAATGAGATCATGTCAAGTAGCTCAGCTAATACTAGGCCCTTCCCAAAAATGCTTTGGCAAAACAGGGATGAAGCAGGAAGCAGAGTGGGCAGACATACAGTGGACACTCAGGACTTTGTGACTACGAGCTGCAAAGCATGCATTTAGAAAGCGAGAGGACATATCACCATCCTCTTCTGGCCAGCCATTCATGCAAACACATTCATTTCCTGAGCTGCTGCACCCAATCTACTAAGTCTTTCCTCTGCCATAGGAGATATGCATTCCTATAAAATGGAGATAGAGGGACCCCCTCATCTAGTCCCTGGACTGTCTGTATACCATTTACTCACTCATCATTGATTCAACAAATATTTGAATGCTAGACACCAAGTTCCTCAGACACGTTACTTAACCTCTCTGAGCTCCAGAGGTCTTATTTATAGATTGAGGATCATAACCCCATTACCAGGTAATTGTGACAATTAAAGAGATAATATTTTTAAAGCACCAAGCACAGCGTCTGACAATTAGTAGCTGCTCCATTTTCCCCTTTCTCTCGCCTCGCACCTGCACCTGTCACTCCTTCTCTGTGGGTTTTTTTCTTTCTGCTGAACTTCTGCCTGCCTTAGAAAAACAGGCAGCTGCACAGCCCTTAGAGCTGCCAGGAGAGATTCCGTATCAAATAATCAAGGCCAATTCTGTGCTCATGGGAGAATAAACAGGAAATTCACACAATTTTTATAGTCTCAGAGGGACATGAAACCCTACTGGCTTGGTAACACATCTTCATGATGATGGGATGCAATTATGTCCCTTTTTCCGTGCTGAAGCCATTGTGATTTCTAACATATGACCTTTGGGGAGTCAGAGAGGTCTCATTCTTACCCTGTGGGCATGAAGATTGGGCATGGTCCATGCTCTTAGAAGGAAGAGCTTTCTTGGCTGACTTCTGAAGTGACTACAAAGGAACAGTGCTCCATGGGGGCAAAAGCTCTTGTTATTTGAAAATGTACCTCAAAATATCAAGCAAGGCAGACCACACAGCAATCGAGAAAAATAAAATATTCATCAGAGGACATTACTGGGAAGGAAACAGCACAGTTAATTTCACAAAAGCTCCATCATAATAGAGGAACAAAATTAATCATGCAATAGTGTTACGACTCCTGAGCCTCAAAGCTAACATAAAATAATTGAGGAAAAAGAGAAAATAAAACAAATATGTGCCCTGCATGTAGAAAATACATGACTAGAAACTGATTTTAAAATATCTTCAAATTCAAGCAATGCGCAATGATGGCTGGGGTTCTCTCATTTGCTTAGGAAGACAAATCTTAACACATTTTACTCATGTTAATGCCAATAGTGCTATCTTGTTTGAATATACAAGGAAGAAATGAAACTGAAGAACAAAAGCCTGGAAAAATGAAATAGGATTAAATTTGCCAACCTCAATTGGAAAATTTTGCAGACTCCATAGGCTATATTTTTTCCAAATACAGTGCTTGGTAACTGTAGGTTTTAATTCCACATCGCAGGGATCTTTGAGAGAAACAACACCCAGCCAGGGCCTGCAATACAGAGAAGAAGGCCTCAAAGGGAGTGGCTAAAACCAAGACCCCACACAAAGTCCTTGACACCTCTTGCCTCCTGGAGCCACCTGTGTGATTGAATTCCAGGAACAGCAAAGTGAGCAGGCACGAAACTTCAAGTTCTAGTCCTATCTCTGTGAAGAACTGCTGTGTGTTATTAGGCAAGTCAAGCAATCTCTGTGTCTCAGTCAATCATCTACCAAATGGGGGAAGTGATCCTTGCTGCGCCTGCCTCACATGCTTTGTGAGAAGATGAAATAAAGATAATAAAGGGTACACAACAAACGCAAGGCAAATACCACAGGGGGGGGGAGGGTTAAATTGTTTTGTGTTATTTTTCTTTTTGAATCTTTTGAATTTAAAATTCTGATCAAAGGAATATAGGAATTCTCTAAACCTATGGAGAGATGGCCTCAGCCTCCTGCTCTGGTTCTTACAGGAAGCAGGGATTCAATTTCTCCTGCTTTTATGATGGAGCTGACCTTGCAGAGCTCCTCATTATGCATGCCTCACTCTAATTATTATGCTCGTGAAACGAAGGGGAGGTTAAGCAAGGGTTTGTGTGTGTGCATGTGTTTGTTTTATTAGTTTTTTAGGGATTTTCTTTAGCATGAAGCTTGGAGTCTCTCCAAGTGTTTAAAGAAATTGGATTTGAGGGATAAAACTCTCATTTATTTAACTCAAGCAACACCCAAGAACTCTCACATCTTTATATTTCAAAATTGATACGTACATAGCAGCCAAATTTTCCTGCTTCCACGCTTTCTCTCTTTGGTGACATCCACATCCATTGCAGTCCTCAATTAAAACATTCCACAGAGGTCCGTCTGTGTATTCTTACATGCATTTGCCAAACAGAGGTGGGAGATAATGGCCTTAAACAATCTGACATCACCGCTCGGATAATTCAGAATGTGTGACATAAATGACATTATTCCCACCCTTTTGTAGAATCTCACCATTTTGTATTTCTAATGGATCTTATCCATTACTCAGTTTGACATCCTGCATGTGTCGATGAGGAAAATTTGGTCCAAGGAGGCTCAAAAGCCTGCCTGACAGCTGGATCTGGAAAATGCATCACTTGCCTCAACTTGTTTCTCCCTTCGAAGTCAGGAGTCCTCCAACTGGATGACAAAGGACAGCTCAAGAGGATTGCTTACTCTGGGATGTTGAAAGAAGCAGAGAAAATCTCTGAAAAACCACAGTGCAAATCCAGAAATAGGGACAACAAGGGGAATAAGGATGCCTTCTGTGTATCCCAAAAGACTCTACAAGAAACAGAAGGTGAAATACACACGACCTCATAACAAATTTGGGTACTTTTGCTTACATTACCAAGGATATAAGACCCAGAACATGTGATGCAGGACACAAGAATCGGAAGGCATTAGGAAAATAAGGCACTGTCCACCTGCAGCCAAGAAATGCTAATGCTGAAATACATAGCCAAACAGAAATATAACTATTATTCCTTATTTAATTTCTATAACATTATTAAATGTGTGAAAATTAAAAACTAAGATAAGAGAAGCATTTAATAAAAGGTAAAGAATTTTGTACCAAACATACACCTACTTTTGGTAACATCTAATTTACTTTAATTTCTTATTATGTTTCATAAGAAACAATAATAACCCATTTATATGGTTAAAAAATCAAATTCTTTAATTTTGTAACCTGAAACTTCATTGAAATTTTTTTATGAATTCTAGGAGACTTTTGGAAGAGTTTTTAGGGTTTTCTAGATATAAAACCATATCATCAACAAACAGAATTTTCCAATTTGGATGTCCTTTTGTTCCTCTCCAGAAATCCTATCCTGATAAATCCAGCTAGTATTTTCAATATTATGTTGAATAGAAGTGATGAAAGTGGGCACACAAATCAGTGGCATTTCTATGTACCAATAACAGTCAAGCAAATAATCAAATCAAATCAAGAACTTAATATCATTTACGATACCTACAAAAAAAAATACCTAGGAATATAATTAACTAAGGAGGTAAAAGATCTTTACGAAGAAAACTATAAAATACTGATGAAATAAATAATTCATGATACAAATAAATGGAAAAATATTGCATGCTCATGAATTAAAAGAATCAATATTGTTAAAGTGTCCATACTTCCCAAAGTGATTTACAGATTCAATGTAATTCCCATCAAACTACACATGTCATATTTCACAGAAATAGAAAAAACAATCCAAAATTTCATACGTAATTAAAAAAAAAAAGAGCCAGAATAACCAAAGCAATCTTAAGCCAAAAGAAAAAATTTGGAAGTGTCACGTTACCTTACTTCAAATTATACTACAAGGCTGTAGTAACTAAAATAGCATGGTACTAGTATAAAAGGCAATAAATAGATTAATGGAATAAACAAGAGAACACAGAAATAAAACCACACACCTACAACACACTGATCTTTAACAAAGCAGACAGAAAAATACACTGGACAAAGGTCTACCTATTTAACAAATGGTGCTGGGAAAATTGGATACACACATGCAGAGGAATAAAACAGGATCCCTGCCTCTCACCATATGCAAAAATTAACTCCAGATGGATTAAAGACTTAAATGTAAGACCTGAAATATTGAAAAATTATAGAAGAAAACAGGAAAAACTCTTCTGAACATTGGGCTAGACAAAGAATTTGTGACTAAGTTCCAAAAAAGCAAATACCACAAAAATAAAAATAAATGAATGACACTTAAGTAAACTAAAGAATTTCTGCACAATAAAAGAAATAACCAAGTAAATTGACAACCTACAGAGTTGGAGAAAATATTTCCAAACTACATACCTGAAAAGGGACAATATTCAGAATCTATAAAGAACTCAAACAAATTAGCAAGAAAAAAACAAATAACTTCTTTAAAAGGTGGACAAAAGACATGAACAGAAATTTTACAAAATAAGATATAAAAATGGCCAGCAATCATGTGAAAAAATACTCAACATTACTAATTGTCACAGAGAAGCAATTTAAAACCACAGTGAGATATCATCTCACCCTGTCAGAATAGCCATTACTAAAAAGTCGAAAATCAACAGATGTTAGGGTAGATACAGTGCAAAAGGATCATTTATAGACTGTTGGTAAGAATGTAAATTGGTACAACTTCTATGGAAAAAGTATAGAAATTCCTCAAAGAATTAAAGTACACCCACCATTCAATCCAGCAATCATACCATTGAGTATCTACCCAAAGGAAAAGGAGTTGTAAATCAAAAAGACATATGCATTTGTGTTTATCAAAGCACAATTTGCAATTGCAAAGATAGGGAATCTACCCATCAACCGATGAGTAGATAAGGAAAAGTGGCGGGTATACACACACACACACACACACACACACATATACCATGGAATACTACTCAGCCATAAAAAAAAAAAATTAAACAATTTATTTCATAGCATCTTGGATGGAACTGAAGGCCATAATCTTAAGTATCTCAGGAATGGGAAAAAAATACCACATGCACTGTAGGTATACGTGGTTGGGGGGAGTGTATAAAAGTATATTTACACTATACATTGTATCAGGTACAATGTACACTATTTAGGTGATAGGTACAATAAAAGCCCCAACTTCACCACTATTCATCCATGTATCAAAAAACCACAAGCGGCCTCTAAATCTATTGAAATAAAGATAAAGAGTTAAAATGAAAAAAAATCAAATACTCAAGAAAATATTAGATTAAAAACCAAATCTTCTGCCTGACCTCTTCTCTACTACCCTCAAACCTGAGGCAGTTACTTTTATCTATTTTAGTTACTCTTTTTTTTTTTCTTTTTTTATTGAATCATATCTGTGTACAATAATTCATTCATGGGGTACAGTGTACGGGCTTCAGATACAATCAGAGATATTTTCATCAACCTGATTGCGATAACATTCAAGAGACTTTCTCATTACTTTGTGAGAACAATTTTGATCCATATTTAGAAGTTTTCTCCTAACCCTTCAAATATGCACCACAGGT